>VZTA01026202.1:43027-153729 GCA_013398855.1 Mohoua ochrocephala
CCGCTTACCATGCCGAAGAGGAGCCCGACCCGGCATCGCTGGACGCTCCGGCGGCAGCCGGGGGCAGGAGGCGGGAGCGCCGCAGCGGCGTTTCGGCCGTGGGTACCGGGGAGCGCTTCCTGGGGCCAGCGGCAGCGCCCGACCCCGACGCCTGCCTGCTGGAGGCGGCCAAGGCCACCCCGCGGAGGAGCAGCATCATCAAGGTAAGGGTGTGCCGCCCCGCCGGGAAGTTTCCGCGGGTCCCGCCGCCGGGTTACCTGGTCTGAAGCCGCCCTCCGGTACGCCCCTGCCCGGGGTGGGCAGAGAGGTGGTGGGAGCCCGCCGGGGATGGGCTGCGCGCACCCTCCACGCAGGTGAAGCGGCCGCTCCGCCGCGCAGCTCTGCCCCTCTGCTGCCCTGCCTGCGGCGAGCAAGGACGGCGGGGCCGCGGCGCTGCCTCCCCGGAGCCCCTGGGGCAAGGTGCGTGCCCGGACCGAGCGGCTCTCCGGCGTCTGTGCTGGGATGCTGCTCCCGTCGCCACTGAGAGGGGTCGGGGTGCCCCCCGCGCTCGTGCGTGACCCGTGGGGAGCTTCCCGCCGAGTTGTAAACTTTTTGTGTAGGAGGTCGTATCTGTTCTTATTTGATATTTATGAAGCACCTGGAAGGCAGAATAAACAGCTTCTACAGCGCTGGCTTTCTTCGTTCTTGAGCAGCAAAATATGCAGTGTCACAAATTAACAGAAGGTGTGTTTGGAGACGGACTGTAGTACAGGTTGTTGCGGAGCAGCACCGGGTGTTTAGCACCTATAATGTAAAATTAACTGGTCGGGCGTGATCTTAAATCTTCCGCCTTTGTTATAATCTGGCAAGGAAAATGGCTTTATGATTATGCTAATTCTTCTCTCTTTTTTTCGATTTATTTTTTTTTAGAATAAACTATGTGGTTTTGAATTAAATGGCATCTCCTTGCAAGTATGTAGGCTTAATCGCCAGTTTCTGGGGAAGCGATGAATGAAATCTCCTGGGCAAACTTAATTTAGCATATGGTCACACGTGATCCTCTTGTAGTGATTTGCATTTGGAAGGCATCGGGAGAACAGCGGAAAATGAGACTTCTCATCTGTAAATGTGTGAAGGCACTGAGTAGAGCGCTACCTCAATGCAAGAGGCGCAGGAGGCATGCTTAGCTCTTGCAGCTTCGTGTGTGTATTCAAAGGAAGAATAGATACGCGAAATACTTGCTTTTTGCATTTTAAAGGTTTAAACGGTCAGAGGAGACCGAAGTAGTTAATTGCAAAAGAGGCTCGAAGGTCCTTTGCGAGATTCAGCTTGAAATATTAACCCATTAAGTCCAGCAAAGCGTTGAAGGGTGGTTTGAGTTTTCTAAAGACATTCACTGAATGCGATGGGAATGCTTGCAGTCTGAAGTCGCATAAATCAGGACCGAAGTTCTGTAACTGTACTGGTATGGATATGATCTTTTCTCTTAGAATTGTGTGAAGATTTCAGAAATTGAAAATACACAGTCTTGGATTTCAGTTAAAAATGTGTCATTGTTTTTACAGACTATACCAGTTCCATGTGGTAGATTGGTTTTAATGTCATAAATGGTATATCATTGTTAATGACGGAGTAGCATTTTCCCTACAGGTTGATAGCTTGATATTGATAATTTAGCACCTCTACTGAGAGTGATAATGATCACTCTTCTAACTGGAGGAAGTTTCTTGGGATATATCCTAGGATGGTGTTTATTAGGAGAAAGGTTCGTGACAGAGGTAAGAAAGTATTAATGTTCTTATACAAGGAACTGGTAAGGCCTCATCTGAAATACTGAGTAAACTCAGTTTCCTGTGCTTAGGAATGGTGCATTCAAACTGGGGCAGGTGCATGGAAGGATGGCTAGGATGGGCTGATAAGGTCGCTGGGTTGGATACTGTATGAGGGGAAATTTGATTTCTTGGACAAAAGCAAAGGATTCCTATGTGTAGATCCAGTCTGGAAACTAGAATGTTATTCCAGGTCCTGTAAGGGTTTGGAATGGTCTTATGATAGAAGTGGAATGAAAAATCCCATCGTTAATCTCAAATTTAATTGTTAAATAGATGGATTAAATGAGATAACATGGCTGTGTCTGATAGCAGGTGTCTGAACTTGAGAATTCATATGCAGAGCATTGCATTTCTTTTCCCACAAGGTTGTTTCAGAGGTATATAAAAGTGTTTTGAATCACAGTTTTCCTTTGGCATTACACTAGGAAATGCTATTAACTTGAGGTAGGAATTAAATAATTTATTTGTCTGCATTTTCGGGAATTTCTAATGTCCTGGGACATATTCATCAAGTGTTAAATGCAAATTTTAGTTGGACTTAAGATAAACCTCCCCCAACGTATTTTACGTTTTTTTCTTTTTTCAGGACTTCAACATTTCTGCTCAAGCGTTGTATGTTTTACAGGGAAGTGAATTTTGTAATGATTTATTATATTTATTTTACTCTAAAAGGTCCATATGTTCATATAAATCTCTAGTCAAAATAGTATTCTGTTGCTTTCTCTGAGCCGATCTTATCTGCTGAAAAATATGACTGAGAAAGCAAAGAAAGTTGCACAGGAAGGATAAGCTCTTACTCTGCAGGAGTTGAACACTCTTGCTCTGTTTTGCCATTTGTCTCCCAACTTTTTAAAGGTGTACTTTAAACATGAGTGGTCTTGCTCAATTAAGCAAAAAGTTAAAATTCTGTAGATGTAGATAGTCAAAGTACACTTTTAACAGCATTTTTTCCCCAGCTGTCTTTTGGAACTCTGCAAGTCTCAAGGTTGGCGTCTAAGAGTTCAATTCCAGTGGAGGCCGGACTTGCTTACCTTGGAGCGTTCTGGCACCCGCAGTATAACTGTGAAGTACAAAGTCTGAACAGGGATTTGCTTTAAAAACCTTCCCTGCAGCAAATTCCATTTGGCATATAATGCAAGTAAAATATGAACCCTTCTAAATAAACTTCAGTGCGTTCATGTGCTCTATATTTGGCTTCAGAAACAAGAGAACTCATTTATATAAAAAGAACAAAGTGTAGCCAGAATATTTTTATTCCCATTTTGCTTTGCTGATGCTCACAGCTTTGAATGAGGCAAATTTAAACTAAAATTACTAGATTGAGGTAAATTTAAACTAAAATTGATGAGAAATAGTTGTAGCCATTCTTGTTCATTAGGTCATTTCCCTGATACATGTGCATTAGTTGTTTTTTTAGGTTTTGTGTTTTGGTTTGGGTTTTTTTTTTGTTTTTTTTTTTTCCTAATGTTGGGAAGAGGTAAATGGTCTTACTACAGAACTGGAACAAGAAAGGGAGTTTGCCACGAGGAACCTGAAATCAGACAAGAATGCTTGGAGACAAAACTAGAGAAATGGCAAGAGATCATAGAACTTGACCTGTTTTCTAGGAAGCCTAGAGATGGACTATGCATTGACTAAATTATTTGCCAAGCATTTCCTTTTTTTTTTTTTTTGGGGGGGTGGTTTGTGAATAATTTCCAAACAGTTGTTTGCAAATGAAATAACAATTGCAACCACTTTTAGGCTAGGAGAGCAGAGGACAGTGCTTGGAGAACTGGATTTCTGCTTTCTTTCCATGTAATGCTTTGCAAGCCTTCCTGTGTGGGGGGTTCCAAACAGAGTTGGCTGATGTTGTTTTCCTTCTGGCATGTTCCTTCTGACATTGCCATGTAAGAGCACTTTAATAAATGAGTAGGAAGGCTGTGTAATTTGTTATGTAATGCTACTGAAATACTTCGTAACTTTCTACCAAAATATTTCTTTGTCAATTCTTATCAGGCTTCTCTCTCTGCTTTGTTTGCATGCAAGACAAACTTTTGGGATCATGTGTTTGTTTTCTTCCTGGATCTTTGTTTTAAGATACCGTAGCAGATAACGCAGCAGACTGTGCCCATGAAATGAACTTGAAGCAGCAGCTGCAGACTCTTTAGCTTGAGAGACTTTAACTTCAGTCACAGTAGAGCTATGAGACCTTTCACTGAAGTTCTTCCAAAGGCTGTTTGCCTGCTTCATGCAGAGATTTTTTTTTTTTCCTTTAAAAGCCAGTTGAGTTATCTTTGCTCATAATATACTATTAGCCTAAGAACTGCAAGTTTTAGGGTTTTGCAATTGATTTAATCAGTGGAAGTGTATCAAGATAGCCAGCTGTCTTATTTCAAGACTTGTATTTATGCTTGTGACATTCTTAGCTTTAAAAAAACAAACCTGCAATACAAGGCAAACAAGCAATGAGGCTTAGTTTCTTTCAGTTTGTGTTCTGAAGTGTGGTGGCGGAATTTAAGTGTTTTAAATATGTGCCACATCTGTCTATGCATCGTAACTATTTAAGACTTTGTTTTCAGAAGACAGAGTTTTTCAGAACTGTAATGATTCTCCAGTAGCTTTTACATAGCTTTTCATTGTGTAATCTTGCATTTAGGCACTTGCTGCTTAATAATCTAAAACTATGACTATGTAAGATTCATTAAAGCTGATCAACTATTTGATAGTCCAACGGTGATTTTATCACGATTGCATTCTTTGACATACATGTACCAGAGGCAAAAAAAAGAGAATATATAAGTTGAAATTGCATTAAATAATGTGGTAGAGCCTAAAAAGGTCTTTGGAAGGGCAAGAATGACATGTCTAGCCATGCAAAGACTGCCACAAAATGAGAGATTCACCAGATGGATCTGGAAAAAGGTAACTGGTGGGTGATATTTTTATGTATGTAAATTCCCAAACATTGTGGAGAAAGAGGAAACTGATATCCACTCTCTTTTACAGAATGTGAAGTCAGGGAAAAAAACCAGTGATAATTCTCTAGCAGCAGGTTGAAGATAAATGACAGTATTTCCTGATGCAGCATGTGAGTAAATCATGCACTTTACAGCCCCAGAAATCTGTGCAGTCAGACACGTAAATGGGTTTGAGCAGGTTTGAAATGACAAATTGATGAAGAGAGCGTCACAATGCACCAAAAGCATCTGGCTTAGAGAGTTCCTAAACTACAAGTCCTTGAACTCTGGGAAGCCACAACAAAGAATTGACCACTTTGTACTTCCTTGCTTCTTATGTGTCTCCCCAGGCATGTATTTGTAGCTGGGATACCAGCCTAGGTTGGCCTTTATCTAACCCCGTATCTGTTAAAAAAACTTAAATGAACTGTTAAGAGACCCAGGAAACTGGTTTCCATTATTACTCGTGTAAAACTTTGTTAGAAATTAAAAGAAACTTCTTTGTTAATTTAGTTATTTAGAATTCATGTTTGCCAGCTTTACAGAAGAGAAACAGTTTGGAGATATTTTTTGGATTGCTGTGGCATAGCTGTTTATATTTTCATAACACTGCACCTGTATTCCATACACCACTGTGTTTTCTTAAGCATCTATTCAGGACAGGTTTGGACAGCACAAATACTGGTTGTAGACCTGCTTTTGTCAAATGAGTTATATCCAGTAGTTAGTGTCAGTGAGGATGGACAGCTTTTCTTGGAACTGTTGCATTTATCACTGAGATACATTCTCACAGGGGGCAGTAGGCATTTCGGACTGGGGTTTAACCTCCATCTCTTTCCTCTTTGTTCTTAAAGCAACATTGGTAGATCCAGTATGGCTGTGCCTAAGTTGGTAACGCTGTAGTGAGAAAGATTTAGGTCTTGTGGAATTTTTTGTATCAAGCAATCAATAATAATTATCCATAGCAATGGAAACCACTATAGGTAAAATGATTCAGGTGCAGGATTTGGGCATATGGGTCTTGTGAAGCTGTCCTAAAGGCTCATCTGGCTTTGTATGATTTTCAGGGATCTAGGTTTTGCCAGAAAAGTTCCTTACAGTTTTTTTTCTGTGCAGGCCTGGAGTCACTCTTACTGCTGGGCACTTATCATGTACCTTGTGCCCAAGTTAATCTGTCAATAATAGTTGGAGTTTTCTTTCCATTCAGTTTCCTGGAATTTTTCATGTTTGATTTAGACTTTCTGATGGTTACATTTGCCTCAAAATACAGCAATTCTAATTTCCAGGCATCTCTGCCTTCAAGTTACTGAAGTTGTCTTCTTTTCAAGGAGAACATGGGGCCTGGCTAAAAGTCTCTTAAAAATCAATGGATGCATTTACACTGACTTCCCTAACCTTTACTACTTGAAAAATTTTAAACAAACCCACACAACCTACATCCAGGCCAAACTGTTTCCTTTGAAGTTTACAGCAAACTTGTCTGCTAACTACTCTAGAGTTAGTAGTCAATGTTTCTTGTTGTTTGGTTCCACTTGGCACATCATGTAACACATGACCAGTGATCTCAGTTAACATGTGGGTACAGATGGATGAAGCATCGTGTTTGGGGTGTCTTTCCATAGCAGTTCATAATAGTCAAGGTGATTTGAGTGCCTTGCACTGAAATTACTGAAAGGTGACCTTTCTGTAGGATAACAGCGAGTCCAGTGGTCTGCAAACGTGAGTTCTGGCAGGTCTTTTCAGGAAGTTGTTTGATAGGTTTTCTAGGTAAGAGGTAGGAGCTGTTAAGGTTGGGAATAAGAGATGAAGTTGGTGATAGTGGTTGATTTGTGTTTAAATTATGTACATAAGGACTTTTGTGCAGAAGTACATAAATAATGATTAAAAATAATATTCTGATGAAGTAATGGTGCTGGTGGACAGAGCAGTGGCGGAGGAGGAAAGCTTTCTACTCTTTTCCAAATATGTTAAACAGCTGTTGATAAAACTGAATTTTCATATCTGTGCAGAGATGCAAATCCTGTTTCTCATGCTAATATTTTATTCATTTTGTAGTTCCGCTGAGATCAACGCCATCTGTAACAAAAATGTTTTAATTGAGGTAATGGTATATTTTTTTTCTGTTCTTCCCTACAGTAGATGTGAGAATGCAGGCAGTTACTGTAGAACCAACAATACATCTGCTGTGGTGAAACATTTAGCTGATCTTTCTCGTAAACTTAATCAACGTATTTGATTGGTAGGTGTAATTTCTGGTAATACTGGGTGATTTTTCTAAGAAATGAGGAAGCATGATTAATACTACTTTTAATTACACATGTATTCTAGGTTTCTTTTTTTTTTTTAGGTAATGTGACTTGGAGGTTTTGACATGCGTGACAGTTTAGAAACTACTCAGACTTGATTAAAAAAATAGGTGCTACAAATGGCTAAATGCCTTTACTAAATACTAACAGGTTCTGAAGACTCATAAAGATCTTTGCATGTGTAGGTTTGGAAATGTATTTACAATCAAAACCTTGTTCTTAAGTCTGTCTGTATCATAAATATTTTGGGGTTTGAAGCCTACTTATGTAGAGTCCTGTTTTCTGGAAGAGTCTTATGCCAGAAGTTTGCAGTTTTAAGTGATTATTAGCTGCCTTCCCGAAATGTGTTTAAATTGCTGAGATTATTGTAATTCCTTCATTTAGTCATGGTTCATTGTTTAATGTGTATTTATTATGTTGAAAGTCTCTGACCATTAAGACTGTGTACAGGCCCTAACTGAAATTAACTGGAATCAAACTGAGGTAAAATATTACTCCTGTTCCAGAGCCACTTAGATCAACAAAATTAGTCTTGGGATTATTATTTGAGGCAGCGTGCATCAGGTAATGTTATTGTGGCATGCCTATTTAAAGGTGTATCACAGTCTAAAAGGTAACTGACACCAAAGTATTACTACTTTATTACTGTACTGAGGAGATTTAAAAAAATATATCCTAGCTGTAAATGTCTACTGTGAAGATTTGACTCTCCTCCTGAAGGAGGAGAATGCCTGCTCAGGAGAGTACTGACACACCGTCCCTTAGATAATCCCAGCTGAAACAGCCCCAGAAAACATTCATATTGAATTTTCCCTAGAGGCTCTCCATCCTGCTGGATCCTGGCTGACCTTCTGTTTGACCTGTGTTACACTGCTTTGGTCCTTCTGGAAGGGGTAAAAGGAGCATGTGTTTGCTGCCCAGTTCTTTGTTCAGAGATTTGTTCAAAGTGGAAATGTGTTTGAATACTTCAAAGTTGTCATATACTGATTTGTGTGGGTGTAAATGGCTATAGAAGAAGCAGAGTGGTGGGTAATTAGGACTCTAAAATCATCATTGTTCACTGGATGCTTGTTTTGGTAACTTGGATACAACTTCTGAATGGGCAATAAGAATCTCAGTTTGATATCTATTCAGTACAAAGCTGGCTACTTAATTGCATACCTTTCAAAAAGTCTAGAATCAGGTAAAGTGCAGTGCTCAGCATTTATTATTTTATGGACTCAAAGTCTGTTAAGCTGATGTTGAATGGTGATTCTCCCAGTGTAATTTGGACCTATTACATACATTGTATTATAGGTGGACACAGCATGTTTTTAATTCATTAGACGGGTTTGATGGATTGGTAATTTGTTTTGATTGTAGGCTATGAAAAAATTTTATGCTATTTCACTCTTTCAGATAGCTTGGAGGGAAAATACAACAAAAAAAGGAGTTCCTTAAGTAAAAGGCAGGGTGTGCTTTTGGTATGAGATGCTTGCTGCTCAGGGAAATGTGTCAGTGTCCACCTTGCTTTTGTGTCTACTGGTGGACCTTTCTCTGTTTTGTGTTGATGCATCTCCTAGAAAGTGTCTCTGCTTAAAAACCAAACCAAAACCAGAAGAACAAGCAACCAGACAAACTTCCGCCAGGAGTATCCATGAAGAAGATTCCATGAATTTAAGAAATTCTGTTATACTGGATCCTACTGCAGTCCATGCATTTTGAGGAGTAGGCGTGCTTTGGAGATTGCATGAGACTGTCAGCTACACCATGCTTGCAAGAAAAAGGCAGGAAGTAAATAGCAATAGGAGGTAAAACTCCTTGATCAGGAATCAGATGCTAGTGCTTGAGTACACCAGGAAAGCCACAGGATGGAGCAGGGTGAGAGCATGTCTGGAAGCTCAAGTGAAATTCAGAAAATTGGATTATATGTAATCAGAGTGCTGCTGAGAGCAGAGGCTGTCACAGGGAGCAGGGAAGGCTGAAATAAAAACGGGGAGCCTGGCTGGGAGGTTGGGCACCGGTGCCAGGAGTCAGCCAAGAGTGCACAAGCAAGGCGGGGGTGAGGTGAAGGACCAGGACTTGAGGAAGAGTTCTGAGCACAGCCACGGGGATCCCATTTGCAGACCCAGTGCTGAGCGCCCCTGCAGGGAAAGTCACACAGGACAGAAAAATAACAGTTTGTTGCCTGAGCTGAATTGGTCTGGTTTTGCGGTCTTTTGGGCGTGTACCCTGCTAGGGGTATGTAGGTGTTAAGGGGACTGGCAGCGGAATGATGGCAAGTTTTGGGGCGGAGTGGGGAACCTGCAAAAGGACACAAGGTGGCTGCTAGGAGGCCCGAGGGAATTTTTGCCACAAACCTTTATAGCAGCTCTGTTTGAGAGAACAAGGGGAGGATGATTGAGGGCTGCCTTGGTCCTGCTCTTGTCAGCTTGGTGGTAATTCCTTGCATCCCTCTCTTCTTAATTGAAGATTGCTGCCTGTTTGGGCATCACCTAGTAAGCTTTTCACACCCCTGTAGCATTTAGGCAAGTTTACCACTGTACATTAATATCACAGTGATGTTTTGGTTTTGTTTTTGTTGTTGGGATAATTTTCTGAGAAAATAGATATTCTTGGTGGATTCTGTCAGTTTTAGCCTATTTGCATAGAAGAATGGAAAGCATAATTTTTACTTAACATGAAGTTTTCTCTTAGGACACAAAATACATTATGGGCAACACTTATCGTAAATATGGATAAGTTCTGGGTTCTTGCATTTAATTATTTTATAAGCTATAGTTTTGCTTTGAAGACACATGTGATTTGTTGTTGTTGTTCTTTTAATTTAATTTTATAACAACTTCCATGAATATCTGATTAGAAGTTGCATTTGCTCACCTAGAGGGACTGCTGAACTCTTTGAGCTAGAGCTATCAGGGGAGAGCGCCGTGAGTGGATTACCGTAAGATCCCCCTTCTTTTTCCAAATGAGATTATGTAGGAGGTTATTACATTAATGTAGCAAATGCAATAGTTTAATAAAAGAACTATGTTCCGTTGGAGTATGACACACCTCCAGGCTACCTCATGTAAATACTGTAATAAAAAATTCTCTGAGCACTGGCTAAAAAATAGATGTTGGAATTCATGAAACATAAGAAAAAAGACTTTCTGCAAGCATTTTGTGTTCAGTGGGAGATGGAGCCCAGTCCCCCAGACTGCCTGGAAGCTGCACAGCCTTCGTTGGGAATGCTGTGCATGAGCTCTGCTGGAGCCGGCCTCGCTCTGTGGGTGACACCCAAGCCTTGGCACAGGGGTAAAAACAGGTTTGTTCTGGGACATACACATGGATGTATCCTGAAGGAAGGCTTGTCTTTTAGTGTTATGTAAAATTGGTTGTACTTGTGTATGATTTGGAAATGCAAGTCATGGTATTCACGTAGCTTGTGAATTTCTTGCTCAGTGTTGTGATTCACAGTGGCAGTTGCTCCCTAAAGCAATGCAGATTTTCAGTATAAACAGAGTTTCTGCAGTCTGAAATCAGTGGCAATTTTCCCATTGCCATCAGTGGAGGAGGGATTGGGTTGAACACAAATACCCAATCACTAAACCCTGTTATTTTACTTAAAAATTTTCTTTTTCAGACTCTTAAAATGTTGTTAATTTTGTTATGCTGATTCTACTTTGAGCTAGGCAAGGTTTGTTTGGCAAAGCTGTATGACTTGAAATATCAGCTCTAATACTGTTGAAGAATGAATTTTGGGGGATTGTTTCTAGATAAGTTCTTCTTATTAGAAGCACAAAAAAGACAGAGTTGTTATTAGAACTGAGAAAAAATTAGAGATGACTTAACTCGCAGCAAGTACATTTGTTTAATGTTTGCTTGGCAGTGCTGCTGTGGCATCTGTGTGCTGAATGCAGATTTACAATTCTGTTCATATTCAATACTTCTTTTTGCTACATCTTTATGGATGAGAGGGAGGTACCCTCATACACAGTAGTGAGATACAGTACTCTGATGGACAGAGCTAATGCTTAGAAGTGACTAACTTCAATGGACTGATCCAAATCTCAGTTTGATCTTGAGATCAAATTGGAACCTATTTGTGGACTTGAGAACATTCTCGTGGTACCCTTGGTTGCCACGGAGGAGTGTTCCCTGCAGCAATACCTCCCAACTTTGAAGACTTGGTTGTTTTTTCTTTTATTTTAACCATTATAACTACTTAAATTATTTTATATTCTCACGCTGAGCATAGATTATATAGACCGGTCCGAGGACCGTGGTACCTTTCTGCAGAAGAAGCTGGGTTGCAGCAGTAGATGGGGGAGGGATAAGTAAATTGTTTGGCTTGGGAGAGTGGAATGTGAGTGAGTTAAGCATCGCTTTGCCTAGGCTCAGGAGCTCTGCTGGGAGGGACATAGGTGTGGGGAGCATGTAAAGCTTAAGTGATAGGAAAAAAGGTTGTTTTAATGAGATGAGGTTAATATCCTCATTTGCATTGATCAGCAGTAAAGGCTGTAACGATGTCCCATGAGCTGTGAAATGCTGACATACAAGCACTTGTGATAAAATCTTGTGACTTTGCCAAAGAGCTCACCTTTCTGAGGGCTAATGGCCGGTATCGTGTTTAGGTGTGAGCTGGTGCCAGATGGATGATCCCGTTCACCGAGAGAGGTGAGACTGAGAGGAACAGGGAGCGTGTTAAGTGGGGCAATGCAGAGCAGAGAACTGAGATGTTGGGAAGCTGCACCTTGTACCTGCTTGTGGCAGTGCCTGTGATGTCTGGGGAAGAGAGAAATTTTGTTCCTTTTGAAATTATCATGATTTACATCCTGACAAGTAAAAAACCCTGGAGCTTAAGAGTACACTCTTATCCTGTGTAGCAGTACCTTGCCTTCCAAGTAGGGAGGACCACATGTTTTTCTTAGCTTACTTAAGAAAACTGGCATAAAGCTGGTGCTTGGCTTCCACGTAGCCCTGCTCTGCAAAGAGGAAACTGTATCTTTCTTGAGACCAGCTTTTAACTTCTCCAGTGATATCCAGCCCTCAGTTTGAATATACAGCTATATCCTACTGCAAGTGCATTTGGCATAGTTTTTAGAAATTTGAGAATTTGAAAGGAACAGTGTGGGCACAGCGTTCTGTTCACCGGGAGAGGAAAGATCAGATTTCTAACCTAAGAAGGTTGCAGCATTTTGTCTGGTTTGAACAGTTGAGGCAAAAGATATGACCCTGCTGAAATGCACCATTGGTGGGCTATAGTCTGGAACTTTATATTTCATTTGAAATGCCATTTAGTTTGTTGACTTATCTGTACACCTACTCAGGGATCGCGGAATGTCTCTAGCTTGTGTTGTGGCATATTGCAGCCAGGAGCACATATTGCACAGCTCTCCAAATACTACTCAAGGAAAACACTGAAGTGTTTGTGTCTGGATGGCTGTATGTTCTAAAGAACATAGTTCCCACTTGCTCAGTTTATTATCGTCCCCTTTATCTATGTATGCAAGTATATGTATATCCTTTGCATGGTAATAGAAATTCACAGAACGTGTTAAATTGACTTTTTATGCACTAAATTTTGCATTATTGCATAATTTTGGCAGTGGAAAATTATAGTGTTTTTTCCTTGCATGAATCCCAGAACTAAACGTGGTAGTTGTTGCAAGATACAACTTCTTTTCAAAGGGAAGAAAAGGCCATTTTAATTCAGTATTGCAGCAGAAGTATATGAATAAGAAGGTCAAGTACAGTTTATGCTGCTAAATAACTTGCATATATTGAAAGCATTTCTTTCCATCTCCTGCTCTTTTTGGCATACTGTAAATACAAGTTGGAATGGTTTATTTGAAAGGTTTTTATTTAAAAAAAAAAATTGTGTATGGGCATGTCTCAAGTTTTGAACTGATGGTTGTCAGGAGGTAGCTAAAACTAAAGCTGGTACCAGAGTGCCCAAATAGTGATTTGCATTAGGTCTTAATCAAAACAAGTTTCCGTGTGGACAATGGCCACGGGCCCATTTCTTGTAAGATGGAGATGAAAATAAGAATGAGAACAACTGGGGAATGCAGAAGAGCAAACATTGCATCCATAGAGTGATGCCTGTGCTGCAAAACTGGTGTGCTTACCTACAGCCTGAGCTGGGGGGTTCTGCAAAAGCTGCTGTAGGAGGAAGAGAGGTGCAGACTCTTGTGCTGCTGTGGCAAACTGAGATGCAGAGCGTTCCTCGTGCCAACAGAATTGCTTGGACAGAGGTGTTGCAGGCCAGAGAGTCTGTGTGTTCTTCAGGCCTGTTACACCAAAGTAGGATTTGATCTGTTCCTTACTTAGGTAGAAAAATCAGGAGCCTTTGGCAAAACTCTTGGTATCCCAAGTGAATGGTATCTTTATGAGTGCTGGATAGTGGTTGTTGAAATGATTGCCATCTTTCAGAGTAGGACCAATGAATGCCCCCCAGTGGAAAAATACCAGTTATTTGCAGTTTGGGCAGGGGAAATTGTTCTTTGATCCTCCTGGCTGTGTATGTAAAAGGTCAGCTATACTGTTGAATTAATAAAATAGTTTGTGTGTTGGTTTGGTTTTTTTGTTGTTTGTGTTTGTTTTGGGTTGGAGTTTTTTTGTGGCCGGTTGTCATGCCTACCTGTATTTTTAGTGGTTGTTCAAAATGCATTTTCTCTTCATGAACTTTGTATGTTTCTAATTAGGGGTTGATATCTGAATCCATGGGGAGCATTTGGGTATAATATTGCATTGCCCCTTTGGGTTTATTATGCTCCAATAAAGTAATTAATGGATGAATGCAAATATGAAATTAAATTGTATGAAAGAGTAATGTTGTAGAAAAGATGCAAACATGCTGTGTGTTTGTATAACTTGATATCATCAGTTGCTTCTCAGGTGACTTGGCTACTCATTAATCTCTACACCAGATTTTGTTGAGGTACAAAACTTGAAGATTTCCTTCCTCTTTCATATTTTTGAAAATACAATGGGTTTTGATTGTTTCATTTGGTTTGGTGCTTTTTTTTGTTTGTTTGTTTGTTTTGGGGTTTTTTTGTTTAACTTTTTTATTTTTACTGTTTTAACACTGCATATATGATGTGTGTTTTGGTTGCTGTATAAAAGATTTTATTACATCAGGAAGGTGTTTGGGGCACCTGTCACGCTTGGATGTGTGGTTAATGGCAGTTCTATTGCAATTATAATTTTAAATCCCTTTTTAAAAAGGCTGGAGAAGCTAACTTCAGGAGCATTCAAGACTCAAGACATCAGGGAGGTATTTTGCATCCTTCTGGAAAGACCTGAGATGGCTGGACACATAACAGCTGTTAAATGAGCTTCTAATGGTGTCAGATGAGCCACTAAGAATCAAAGAATGCCAGGCTTCTCTCTTTTCTGTGATGATTTAGTGCTCCATAGCAGTAAAATAATCCAGGCAATGCACTAGGGAGAATTGCTGCTTTTCTCAAGTGGTTCTTTAACTTTAAAGATAAGCTTCATGGTGTTTCCAGTGATAATAATGATTAATGCTTCCTTTGCTGTTGACTGCTCTAGGGTTTGTTTCTCGGTAGTTTATATACTATATGAGAAGTTTACCACCGTCTCTCCCAGCAGGTCACTTCCAGCCATGCCTAACTGCTTAATTAATTGAGCCATTACGATAATGGATTTGTGTTTGGTTTTACAAATCTGTCTGAGTGCCTTCTTCCCTGAGGACACCACTGTACTTCCTTCTGAGAGGTGTGAAAAGCAAGAAGAAGAGTTTAACTGCCAAATAACTGCACCTAGGAGCATTCAGAGACTTGGAAGAGAACAGCTCAGGAAATAATTCCATGTTCCTGCTCACTTTAAAGTATATTCTGTGTTGTGAAATGGTTGCTTTTAGGGGAAGGACTTCTTGGCCAAAACAGAGCTTGCAGAATGTTAGCGGCAGAACCCTTCCCATGTAATCCTATATAAATAATCTGCTGGAGAAATTGTTCCTTGTATTAATTACTGTATGCATGGAGCCAAAACACAGGGATATACAGGATGGTATTGGAGTATCTATTACTGGCAAAATACATGGAGATATAGGATAGTACGGAAGTATGTATTCACACAGGCAGCAAAGGTTGTGAGGGACCTGCAAAATCCTTCCCTTGGACTGGGGCAGGGAAGGGGGAAAATGTCTCATGAATCCAGTTAATATTTTAAAATAACATTTCTCCTGCAGTTTTTTTTTTCTGTAAGCAAGAGTAGTTTATGTGTGAAAGCTTCATCCTGGCTAGCCATACTTTGTCCATCCCGTGAAGCCAGTGCCTGGTGTTGAAAGTCAGGAACACAGGAGCCTGGCATCTCTGAATGTGCCTGGCAGCTTGGCGGAACAGGCTGGATGTGTAGAGCAGGGGAGCAGTGCAGAATGCTTGCAGTGAGACTTAATGTGGCCTTGACTTAAGTATTTCTAGCCTTTGCCAGAGACTGCTAGCCATTTTAAAATAGCTGTTTTACCTTGTTTTATGGCCAAATACCTTTGCTCTTTCCTGTTGTTTTTTTTTTCCCCAATCTTATCTTGCCACTTAAAAATAGAGCATTTTATTTTACTGCAAATGGTCATCAGTTTATGTGGAAAAAATATTGCAGATGTACAGTTTTTAACTTGACAATGTAATTAATGATCTTCACCATAATCATGGTGTTTGCCCTGTATGTTGGATTTAAATGTATGCTACTTTGAAACAATTTGGAACGTGATCACTGTTTTCCAAATGGCTGGAAAAGACATGGTGATGGTGTTCAACCTGTGGATATTTGCTCAGATTTTTATTTTTTTTCCCCTACTCACTCTCCACCATAACCTTGTTACTGTCAACTCAGAATCTGCCCCTTGATCTTGGTCTGTGGCCTTGCCTATACTGGGAATTTCTTGGGAAATAGAAGACGATTTGACTAAAGATGTAAAAACAACACGTAGAAGTCCAGATGATCAGAAGAAAAAAATGTAGTCTACTGCCATTGTGATTTCCTGCTAAGTGTAGGTTCAACTCTGAGACGTGTTTTGACTTGATGCATTTATCCAGTCAGTCTTGTATCTGTGCTGTCCCTGAGTAGTTCAAAGCTAAGTATTGAACCAGTTCTTGCAGTGTGTTTGGGGTTCTGCCCAAGATCACCTTGCAGCACCTTTACAACAGTAGGGTTTGCCAAGACTTGCAGGAGCGTTGCACTGTGCTGCCAACACTGAACTACTGAGAGTGACAATATTGTGTTGTCAGCAGACTTGTTGAATCCCAGTATGTTCTGGGGTTTTTTTACCATGCTTTTAAAAACTTTTGTTATATTTAACAGAAGTATGGTGCTGTGATTACTCTTTCTGTACCCTTCCAGTGTCCCAAGACTTCCGAATATGGAATAAGATAGATAGTTTTTGCTTGAAAACCAACTTTGGATCACGTAGGAGTTACTGTGTTTATTTCTTTTACCCCCATAGTACTGTCGAAAGCTTTATTATTTTTGTTGCCATGATAACATAGTGGTGAGTCTTTAGTTCATGTATGTAACTATTGTTTCAGAGATGAAAACCCCATGCTTCATGTGTAGTTAAGATTGATGGTAAGAGAAAGAAAGGCACACACTCTCTAAGGATGCTATGCAGCACAATAAAAGGTTGTTTGTTTGTTTTTTTAATAAGATTCTTCCCCAAAAGCAGTATGGCTACAATGCTGATTAAAGAGTGTGCTGGAGAAACAAATGAGAAAGCACAGCCAAGAGATTATTTTATTGAATATGAGAGGAGTCTTTGTGATCACTCTGTAGAAGGATGAGACTTGTAGACCACTGTATGAGAACAGAAATTAATTTATTTTCTTCTTCATTCAGCTTTGAGGGTGTCAGATATCTCTCTTGTGTTTGTTGTCAGTGAGGTTAAAGAGGACACGATGTCTCTTGTGCTGGGCTGTTTGACTGCAGCCCCAGCCTGCACAACCAGTCTCCCTGCTGACCACAGATGTACAGGTGGGGAAATCATTTTGGAATAGCTTTTACTGAAGTAGACACCTTTGTCTCAAATATGACAAATACTGCTTTGTGTGACAAACTGTTAGCTCTTCCTGCAGCAGTTGGCTTTAAATCTTAGTATATTTATGTCACGTTATCTTTCTGCAAGTGATTCTTCCTTTTTGCATAGAAGGATGGAGATTGTGTACATTACTCTCCCAAGCAACATGAAAAGCTGAAAATTCTTGGAGGCTGATCCTAGTTGGTATTCAGCATTCACCTTTTGTTGGAATGTGTCCTGAAGCTATTTAGGCTTCTTATTTTTCCAGACTGATGGAGTCTTTTCAGCCTCCGAATTTTTATTTTCAGTGCAATAATGACACTCTCTTGCCTTCATTGTTCTCTACCATTCTTCTGAATTTTTCAATGCTTGAAGCAATTTCACCTTGGTATTTGATTGCTCTCTTGGAGTCTGTGTGTTCTCACCAGGTTGGATACTTTCCCTTTGGACTTGCTCTCCCCTCCTGCAGCTGCTGTGGCGGTGTGGTGTTGTGGTAATTCAGGCAGGTCATAAATAACTCTTGACAGAGGCCTTGCTATAAACTAAATTTCTTGGCTATTTGGGAATCCTTCAGTCAGAGAACCAATCCTTGATTGCCAGTTCCTGAAATCAAGGCCTCCTGCTACAGTGTAGGGAAGGAGAACTGTCTGACACTTCATTATTTCCTGCTCTGCCCTGTAGAGTCGTCTAAAAGACGAATTCAGTTGTCTTCCTATGTTGCCTTTGGAATTTGCCAGCACTGTTAAAACTCCATTATTTTGGTAAGAAGCCCCCAAATGGTGTTATATTCTATGGGTCCTATAAATTATAATTTTTGACTATAAAGAAAAATACTACATTGAAAATATTTTCAGAATGAAATGATCCATACTTAAACGGATGAGGAAAATAACTAAAGGATGCAAGTAGTATTATGCTAATCAGTTTCTTAGGAAACAATGGCAAGGGCTGCAGCGATGGAACAGTGTCATGAGTTATTTTAATCATGTGTTTGAGAAGGGATAAAATAATCTCAACCTGCAGTTTTTAGGAGGGCAAATAAACTTTCTGAAGATGTTTACTTTGGATACAAACTGGAAGGGATTTCAGAATGATCACTTCTGTAGCCAAGCAAAACTAGAGGCTACTGTTACCAGAAGTCAGCAGTTATTATTTTACTTAAAATCTATGTAGTTCTGCTTTATTTTTCAAATATATCTTGCTTTATAAGGTTACAACCATGCGAACGGAAATCTGCTGTCTATGAAATATCTACTTCTGCTGCTTTTGCAAAATACTTTTGCATATGTGTTTCTATAGAAAAGATGGATTACTTTCTCAAAACTCTTTAGACTTTCAGGGTGGTGAAACCTCCTTCTCCTACAGAGGAGAGACCACCAAGATAAATATGCTGGGTGTTAGGCACCAAATAGCTGTTATTCTGGACACTGCACATTATGTATTGGACATAAATATATATATATTGCCAGAATATACAGATTCTGAACTGGTAACCTGTTTATTCTTCAAAGATTCTTTTATCTATGAGAGGGTCTGCTCAATGGAAAAACCTTTATTTTAGTGGGTTGTCAAATCTAAATAAGATCTCATTGAAAAATCAGCTCATTAAAAGGTGTAATTGCAAAGTGTTTGAAAAGCGCTGGGAAGAGTCTGCATGACTGTAGCCATGTCTAGAAGGTATAGTTTAGTGTGGGTATTAGTGAGAATTGAAAATTCTGCAGTTGAGCCTGGTTTAATTTCTTCCC
Organism: Mohoua ochrocephala; assembly: GCA_013398855.1. Classification (NCBI taxonomy): domain Eukaryota; kingdom Metazoa; phylum Chordata; class Aves; order Passeriformes; family Acanthizidae; genus Mohoua; species Mohoua ochrocephala. The sequence goes on from VZTA01026202.1 coordinate 61,826, forward strand.
AATGCTTGTTCTTCTGAATGTTTTTGCATATAAAAGCTCTAATTTTTTTTTTCCAAAGATGGAGAAATACCAGCTAAAACAACCCCTTCCACAGAAAAGCCCTTCCAAGTCTATTCTAGTAATGACATGTAACTAGTAAAAATACAAATAGAGTTCTCAGTTCTTTTTTCCTTTGAAGATGCAAATGGTGGAGGTATGAGCTTTAGAGCATATTAAAAAGCCCTGTTTTAACTGTTACTGTGATTTGAGTGACAGAGGCATAACTGTGGCACTTATTATGAAAATGTGTTATTCATAACTAACTTCCTATTACTAATTTTTGCTACCAGAATGTTATTTAACAAAAGGCCATGAAATTCTCAGGTCCTATCTGCAATTTCTGGTAACCGACTGATTTTTTTTCTTTTTTTTTTTTTTTTTTTTTTAAGTGGCCATTACAACTATTCAGGTAATCTATGGGACGTGTTTTCTGGAGGAACTGTTTTCTCGTTTTTAATTACCATACTTGGATTGTGTAAGGAGAAGCTCTGCAAGATGCATATTGCAAAATGTTCTAAGCAGTACTTTCTTGCCAAGGTCCAGTTGCTAATGCTGTTTGTGACCACCCTTTTGAACTTGCTGCCAGCGCTGACAGGGAGGTGGATGCTGTGGAGTGTGTAACTTCTGGCAGAGTCCCTGCAGCTCCCTGTTTGGGTGGGGAGGCTGTCTCGGGAGCTCTGTTGGTGCTCTGCAGTGGGATAGTCAGCCCTGCTAAGTCTGAGGGGATGTGGTGTAGGGAGTTCGGGGTACGTGAGGAGCAGCCTCAGGCCCTCATGGATAGGGAATTGCAATTGTAAGGAAAGAAGGATGCAGAGGCTGAGGATGTTGCTGTGCAGCTGAGGGGATGTGGGACAAGGCACACAGAACATTATTCTGCCTCTAATTTTCAGAGGATGTTTGTTCAGAAGTGTCATTTCTTATCTTTCTCATGTTAATTTATTTTGCAGGGGCTTTTAATGACCATCCCAACTGCCTTGATTTTCTCCTTGCTGGAGTTGCTGTGTTTGGCCTTCCCACAGAGTTCATGTACTGAAGTGTCCTTTTGCTCACTGTTCTCCAGATGCTTTGTTTTACGATAGCTGTTTTCTGATGATCCAAGCCTCGTAATAGTTGAGTCTGTAAATATTTTTTATTTCATCTTTGTTAAGCAACATTACTGCAGAGCATGTTATGACAGTCCTTCGATTCCAAATAAAGGAAGCTAACATGCTTTCCTTTTTTCCCTGGGAGCTACAAAATTTTGGATGTCAAATGCAGTTCCTACTGTAAAGCAGCATGGTAAACCAATGCACTGACTAACGTGACCATAAAATTAACAGAATGTGATGGTTCAGAGCAAACACCCTTCCTTGGGTTAGTTTACTGGTGATTTCTTTTCTGGTCCTATAGGAACTATTGGGTTAAAAGAGGTCTAGATGCCTAGACCTTTAGATGTAGTGTAGCCCTTACACAGTTATGATTTGGGCAAGATGCATTTTAGCTTATTATTTCATATTCTTTATTTCATAAAGATCCAGTTTACTGAAAACATGAAAAAAAAGTTTTATTTCTTGGTTTATCTTATAATTATAAACGGAAACTGATTGTTTTCTTTTTTTTAGCTCTGTTTTTAGAGAGGTTGACGAGGCCAGCTTTTCTTGTGCTGGGTGGGACCTTCCTCTAAATACTGTCTTGGTGATTCTTCCGAGGCCTAGAAAGGTTTCAAAGCTGATGGATGACTTATTATTTCCCCTTCCTGTCTTCATTTTTTCAATTTTGTTGTGAAAGTAGGAAGCAGAGAACTGCAGGCTTGGTTATAAATTAAATCCTTCAGGCTTTTCATGGATGTTTTTTGTACTAATATGTTCTTATTTAGCAAAACCTTGGGTTTTGGCTGTTAATCCAAGGAAGATCTTTAAATGATTAGTTAGGCCTTATGAGAGTGTTTTTACAAAATGTTTATGTATGTTGATTAAGATGAATTAGAGATTATGTTTAAAGGATAAGTTTTTCTGGCATCAGTGAGAGATAATTGCTGCTGTGCTGAAGCAACCTCAGAAAACCTCGCTGCTTAAACTGCTGCATGTACTCATTGTGATATGCCTCTGATTGACTTCTGGTCTCCTCAGCAGCCTCTTGATAATGATAAAGCTGACAGCTTTAGAAATGTGTGAAACAAAATAGTCCAGGCTAGCAGAGGCCTCACTGCTTTGGCAGATGACCATAGAACCTACTGTAGTAGCAGTGTCTACCCTTGGAAAGAAAACTTAACTTGGGGTATGAAATTGTGTTGCCATCGTGTAAGTTTCTATAAAAGTAAATTTAAAAGATAAATTTGGACTAGACAAACCTTTTTGAGGAGGGAACTATGTTAGAAAAAGATGATACAATTCTCCTAGATGATACGGCTCTGCTGGAAAATGTTGGTACTGCATAGGTTCAGAATTTGTCCCAGCTGTGCATCAGAGATAGGTGAAGAAGAAAACATGGTCACTGAGACAGAGGTGTTAGTCTTAATACTAAAATAGCTCATAAATATTTTTATTCCTACCCCAGCAATTCATGTAATGTGAACAGAAGCTTAGTCTGCTCTGCTGCAGAGTGATGCAGTATGGACTAGAGTACTTTGAGAAATGAGAGGCTTATCTCTTGGATTATTCATTTTAATCATGGCAATGGACTTGTAAAGCACCACTTATATACTCCTGGCTCTGTTCTTTGCCCTCTGCATCAACCAGACGACCTCCCACCGAATTTGTGATATAAATCACTACAAAAGTAGACTAAGCTAGATACTGCCTTTTTTTATCCACTGCATACTCGTGGATGGGACTTCATAGATACCAATGGAGGCATTTTTTAAAATACGACTGAGACAGGGCACTGAAACAATTTGCCCACATGGACACTAAATATCACCTTTGGGTTGCTTACATCTCAAGTGTCTTTGGGCGGTTTTACTGACAATTCTAATGATGGATTAGAAACATTTGGTAAGCCTGTGGCTCACCAGTGATGGTTAATGTTAAAAGAAGAATCTTCTCGGTGTCCTGGTGAATGACTGAAATAGATACATCTTTGCAGTCTTTCGCACTCAACATTTGAATACAGATCTCGTTCTTGAGTGCTGCATCTTCTGTTAATGTTTGCAAAATTCCTGGTTTAGATATGTCATCTTTGTAAGATCTTGTGTCCCTTACTATTTCTAGAAGCAAGTAAAATCAGCTCTGATGTTTGCCACGAGCAACAGATAAATCTATTTAATCAGTAAAATCACTTTGTTGCTGATCCGTAGGGGTGTTGCCCGTGATCTAAAGCCTTTGTATATATAGGCAAGGAGTAAAAGGACCCCCACCTTTGTGTGCAGTTCCTTTCAGAAACAGGAAAAAAGCAGAGATGGAGTAACATTTTCTCTTTGTCCATAGCGGGAATGATAAATTTATAAAACAAGCATAGACATTTGTATTGTAATGCCAATGTATTATTACAATTGGACTTGATAATCTTGAAGGTCTTTTCCAACCTAAATGACTCTGGTTCTACTTAGACCTCTCTTTCTGACATTCATTTTCTGAGTTGGCAGTTTTCTTAATTGGTGAAAAAAGTCATTGTGTGTGGACAAATATATCCAGAGAATACCATGTAAAGCATAAAAATATACACACTTTGTCACCACTTCATAATCTTAATCTTTCATTTATTTGCCCTGTTTTTCTAGAGTTAAGAAGTGAATTACATGCTCTAGTCAAAACTGATTTGAGTGAGTTAATACTGTCAGGATAAACCCCACAACACTATGTGAATTTAGCTACATGTAGCACATACTCAGCAGTAAAGCTGTTCTTATAGATGTGATGACTATTTGAGATGTGCAGTAAGTAAAGAGAGGATGTGAGACTGATTTGCCTAACATAGACATTCATTTAAAACTCACTGTATATCGATTTAAAAACAAGTAGCTGCATTTGTTTATCCCTTTTCTGATATCAACACAAACAGGAGATTTAACAGAAACTAGAAATATGAAATGTTGTGTGATCTAAAAGTGTCTTTGACGTGATGTGGGTCAAGACTTTGCTTGAAACCTGTCCTTTGTGAGCCCATGTGAAGCAGATCATCTGTTTATGATTCTTCACACATTCAAAGTCCAGTGGCTCAGTGTGAGACTGAATGAGTGTGAAGAGTACAGACTTCATCAGCCAGTCAATAAATAGAGTTTAGTGGCACTCTGGGTACACAGACTGCACAAGTACCTTTTGCCCAGCTCCAAGGTGTACTTTGGCTTCTCACTCTTCTGCTGAACCAAAAGACAAGCAAAACATGTTGAGTGTCACTTGAGGTGGGGACTTCCGTAGGGGTGTCTGTCATCCTTAGACTTTTACTGAGGTTTTTCAACAGATAGAAGTAACTTTTTCTTTACAAATAAAAATGAGTAGAATGATTGCTTCAGTCTTTGCTGTTTTCCAGTGTCCTAAATGGCCTGAAGTGTCACAGTAGTCTTAAGTGGCTTGCTAAAGAAATTTAGGATTATGCAAAGTTACTTTGGTCTTTTAAAAAAACCTTTTAAATTTGTTTCACTGTGTACTCTGGAGCCTGCAGACAACTGTAAAGCTCACAGTTTAGTATTGCATTTGAAAAATTCAGGGTCGGTTATGGTAAAGGGGTGTAACTTTTGTGGCTCCAACTTGGCTTTGTGAAGAAGTGGCATAGCTTTTAGGAATAAGCAGCAGGTTAGAATTTGAATTATAGAAAATCTATTTGAGGACAGAACTATTTGACTTCTCTCTGTACCAACTGCTGTTACATGTCTTTGTCCAATATTCATACAAACAAGATAAAAAGGGTGAAGTACTGCAAGAAGAGCAGTTTTGCAGCTCATAAGAAAATGGAGTGCTAGGCAGATGGCAATGTTTTCACAAAGTAGAATATTTTTCAGTCCCAAATCAGAGGGTTCATCACATACCTAAGTTCTGCCCTGAAGTCATGCTTCAGCTGATCCTTGAACTGCATTTTTTGAGGTCACTGACTGGTATAGATGTGGAGACATGAATGGGAAACCACCATAACAGATGCACTGCTAATAAGGATGTTGCAAATACTTGGAGAAAAAAATTTTAATCAACATAAATTATTAAAGTATAATAGTGGGATAATTGTGGAGAAGAGTTTAGCAGCAGCTGTCAGCAAACAGGGTTTGGAGATCCCTCTCCATTTGTGAGCATCATAGAAATAAACTGATTCATATGTAAGACTCATTGTTCAGTGCTAGCAGGGAAGACCTGCTTAAAAACTACCAGAGTTCTTAGCAAACTCAAGGTTTCTCATATGTTGCAAAGCTAGGGAGGAATGCCCATAAAACTCTTGATTATGGAACACCCAGTTAATCCTAATAGTTCTGTTCCTCAGGCTGTCCTCCAGCCTTACCAGCAGGGAAGTGAATCATCCGTGCGTCTTGATGGACAGGGAAGAAAACATGCTGTCAGTGAAAAAAATGGTGGCTTTTCTTTTTGTTACCCTACAACTCAGTCAGTAATGCCCTGAAAGAAAAGTCAGTGAAGCAGGAGACTCCTCAAAGAGAGCCATGTCTGAAGGTAAGAAAAATCCCAGACTTTGCTCATGCAGTTTTTGTCACCCCCCTATTTCTTTTGCCGGACTTTGCAGTTCAGGAGGTGAGCCTGCAGCTCTCCTAATGCTGCTTCTGCCCCAGTACATACTGGATCTAGAACAAGACCTGAAAGACTGACCATAGTACTGATAACGAGTAACTTCGTCTGTCTGCTCCATGTACATTTTCAAATACTCCACTTCTGCAGCAGTATTTGGATGGCACAAAGAGATACTGTGTTTTTAACAATGTAAATACAAGGGGTTTAACAGTTTTTGCAATTATTGAAGCTTTCAGTCTGCAATCAATTATTTAATATTTATTTGCCATTTTTTATCACATTTCCAAAGCAAAGTGACAATTAGATTCAGAGCTTATACAGTATATCCCTCTCTATGATAAACTTGCAGAATTCCACTTTCCCATTCAGCTAGAGTGAGTAATGGGTTTTGATGGTGTACAGTGGATCTTTAGGGATTTTCTCCTGTTTTACAATGTATGTAGGGATGTGTTCTGTGCTTGTTCAGTAAGTTTTCCTGCCTTTCATTAAATGTTGCTTTCCTGTTAGTTACAATTCTAACTTACGAGAACCTGCATTTTATGCTCTCCCTCTGGCTCCGTCAGTACAGGTGATGCACAGATGAGAACAATCTGCTTCCTGCTTCATCCTGAAGTGTTAGGGAGCTGTGTCTTTATCTACCTACGAGATGAAAGGAATTCATCGACTGCCATGCCAGCCCGAGCCTCCTGAGGTTTGGTTGAAGCAAATGCCTAACATACTGGATTTGTACAGGGATTCTGCTGCAGTGGGTGTGCTTCTATTGCTGCAGGCAGATAGTTACGGTTTGCAGCTGTAGGACAAGACTGCAGCGGGCACCCTTGACTACAGTGCTGTGTGGTCTTGTGGGAAGCCTGCTGAGGCAGGCATGAGGCCGGCAGGGGCACATTTTGGCAAACTCCCATGCTGTGGTCGTTTACTGGGTACCATATGCCATGTTCTGCCCTCCTTCTTGCTTCTCTCCTGCTCACCTGGGTACGGATGTTTTCCCACGTTTGACCCCCTCTTCTCTGATTAAACTACTTGATGCATATTGCTGAAGTAGCCAGGAGTAGGGTGGGTGAGACTCTGCCATGGCAGGGGGCAGAGAGGAGAAGGCTTTTATCGATGCTCTCATTCCTCCTGGGGCTATGGCAAGTGATTTTTCATCTGGCTATTACAGCAAGGAGCCCTTCTTTGGGTTCTGCATGTTACAATGAAGCTATCTTCAGAATGGCATTTTCATTAATTCTGTTGTGTTTACAGGACATAACAAAGGTTAAATAACTGGAGTGATGGAATGTGGTTCTTCCACCATAGTGCTGTGCTTTAATGAGGATATTGTTATAATAGAGGCTACAATAGTGATTAAGAGCCTACAGAAACCCCTTTAATTACTTTGTCAGCAGGCTGCTGCTGTTGTTGGATGAATGCTTAGTGCAGACTGCGTAGGGAAGGAAAGATGGTGGGGGGTTGCTTCTCATTTATCTTTAGATCCATCCAGCCAAAAAACCTTTTACCCTTTTTTAGGACTAGAAGAAAATGTAGCTGCAGCAGGTTTCATACAAAGGCCTTTGCTGTCATTATGGTTTTGTGCAATATTTCCTTTTACATGTGTATGTACAGACTGTTTCATTGAACAGCATGCTAAGAGTTTGGCAATCAAAATTTATAGTACAAATTAAATACATTTTGGGAAGCTGACACTTAAAATGGAAATAGTGGAGGAAAATGAACATATTGAACCACCCACTTAACTGCTTACTCATTCTGTTTCTTGACACACTCAGCTTCTGCTGGGTTTGCTACAGCACAAAGATGACAGGAGGTGATTCTTCATTTCCTTGTCCCTTGCATTGCTGTTCATGCTTGATGTGAATATTGTTATATGATCTTGATGATCTTGGAAGGCTGTGGGGAAGAGCAGACATCGGAGATGGACTCCCTGCTTTGTTTCCTGGGTAGGTATCAGCTGTGTAACATAAGTAACTAAGGAGTTCTTTACCTCTTTGGCTATTTGTGCAATAAATTTTTTTGAATTGAAAGAGATTCTAGAAAGCAAAGACAAATGCTCCAGGGCCTGATTCTTACAAGCTTTCTACAAGTGATTGCCCCATCTCTGCCTTCTTGGGAAAACACAACTTTCAAAACCAGCATCATATGCTTTTCACTACATGTGCTTTAAAATACAAGTCGAGGCGAGCTCAACTGGTACATGACTCCCCATCTAATAGTACATGACACACAAAAAGCTCTTTCAAATAGTCTTAGAACAAGGTCGCAAAGTCAGGCATTCAAAGTGTAGGTGCTTGTGTGCAGTTATGTCTTTGAAACTTTCTCCTGACCTTTCTCCAGACATTGGCAAGGCAACTTATTTTTCCAAGCTTTCCTGCTGAATTAATTTGGTATTTTTAATTTTTTTTGTTCTTTAAAGGCAGGCACCTGATATGGAAAATTTCAGCTCAGAGTTGAAAGCTGGCAAACGTAAAGGCAACTGAAAAAGGCAAGCTTTTGCTAGTGAGCAGAATTATCTGTAGATGGTTTCGTTGGCTTGGCCTTCACTGTGAGTGACTTTTGAACATATAGTTCAAAGAGAGCTAAAAATATTTTCGCAACACTATTTAGTCAGATTTTACCTAACAGCAGTCTAATCTGCTGAAAAAATCTTGATGACAATCACAAGAAAGCATCGGTTTTGCTATTTCAGTTTGCTCATAGCCTGTGTAGGTCACACTGATCCCCTTGGATTCTCACTTTCACGAGTAATGGGTTTGCATTAACATGATAAAGCTTTTACGTGGTGTGAAGAAGATGAAATGAAAAGTATCTAAGCTCAATTGCAAAAAGCCCCTCCCATCTCTTCGGCATTAGGAGAGTACTTGTGGCTCCATTCAATCCTATTGTCTCTGAAAAATTGTTTTCTACTGAAGTTTTCGGGTGAGCAGGACTGTAATTTTGCTTATGTGCACACAAAGCTTTGCTATTTGATTCCTATTCTCTAGGCGGCAAACTGCAGACAAGTCTCAGTTGTGAAAAATTCAAAGAAAGCATACTGTTGAGCTGGTAAAGCCATCTTGGTCTTCCAGCCCTTTTCTGGGAACCACGGCTCTGTCACCAATGAACTCTGGTTTACTGGATCAAATGAATGTAGTCCCTCAAAGGTACCATCGCTGGGCTAAGTTGGGCAGCTCTGGTGGCAGGGTATTGGGAATCAGGTGATGTGTGGGAGCAGCTCAGTTCTTCGTCCACAGCAGAGAATGTCATGCTGTAAATGTGCCTATCTTCCCCTTGAGGGGAAACAACTGTAGAGCTCTTTCTTTTTAATTGTTTGTGAGGAAAAAAAAAAAAGGCACGTACAATACCTTGTCATTACCCACTCAGCACACCCCAGGGGTAGCGTGTTTTCACAAGCATGTATTGTTTAGGTGAAATAGAGGTATTGCTAATTCTTACAGAATTTTTCATAGGCTGTAGCAAAGATAATTAACACAGAGATAATACATCTTCTTAGTGCTAATGCCTTGTTACAAATATAAGCAATTGGATTAAGAAATGAGGGAGAATGCATTTACTTCTTCCCAAAGCCCTAATGGTTTGGTTAAACCCCCCTGACAACTGGTCAATATTTCCTTACATAGATAGATGTACTTAGTTTGTTGCACTTTGGTGAAACAATTAACAGCCTCCTCTGGGTGCATTTGTCTCAGCTTTTCAGCTGAGAGCAAGAGAGAGTGTGCCCTTGAATCGAGCCCCTGATTGTTCCCCTACTGAGCCCTGGATCTCGCTGCAGAGGGGTTTGGGGGAGAGCACAGCTGGGCTCTGTGGAGAACAGGGGCTGTGCTTCCTACTGAGTGTCCAGCCTGGGGCCAGGTTAGAGCTAGTCCCAGCAAAGTCCTTGATGTGTGTTTGTGAGGGGGAAATGGGAGAGGGGACAGTGCAAGGCTGCAGTGACAACTGTTTTGTGCTTGCAGTTGGGCCATGCTGCTTTGCTGGTGTACAGATAGCGTGTGTTTGTTTGCATGTTGAAAGGGTTTTAAGGATGGGCAGAACCAAGAGAGAGTTGTGTAGCATAATACATATAGCAAAATCTTCAAATGGTGTTTGTGGTAGGGTTTTGATCATGTGTGCGTAATTACGTGCAAGAAGCTATTTTTATTTTTCAGCACAGATACTCTGTAACAATCACTAGCATTTAAAAAATTATGTCACTTTTTGCTCACCTTGAAAATCTGAGGCAATTCTTAGGGAGTGCTGCTGGACAGCCCATTTTTCAAACTGTCATTTGAGTGTAATTTCTTCTTCATTTATGTTCAAGTTTTACAAAGTTACCTGAGTTATGCAAAGTTTAAAATGGTGTTTGTTAATTGATTTTCTTGCTCTCTTTGGCTTAATACAACTAATTAAACAGTTATTAAGCTGCTAACATAGAAAACAAAACTATCCTGGAGTGCAGTATTGCTTGAGGAGGTCTTGAACAAGCCATGTGAATGAAGTTAAGGATACCTTGGGGACTCCAGCGCTTTGCAGGATGTGGCTGTTGTGTGTTAGTGTCTTGAAAAGAAGCAAACAACTGTAAATGAAGAGAATTTGATTTTGTTGTGTGTCAAGGGAGAAGATAGCTGACCACTGTGGTGCAGATATCAGCTGGTCTACTACATACACGTATTTACTCTGTGATGCTTCACAATCACAGTAGAATTTAAGTAAGAATTTCTTATAGTGGGTTAGACACTAATGTGGCATAAAGGCTCTTTTTCTGTTGAGTTATTTGTATTGTACACATGGGCAAGGAAGCTATTCAGTCCTTTCTGAGCATCCTTGATGGAAAGAAGCCTTTAAAAGACCTTTGAAATAATACTTTGATTATTCTTGGCCTGTTTTACAACTTTCTTATCCTTTAAAAGTACTGGAATAGAAGCAAATTGGTATATAGCAATGTATTTTCAGGGGTTTCTTTCCTAATACTAGGCAAAAAACAAACAAAAAGAGGCAAGACATCTAAGTCATTCTCTTCGATTATTGTGGGTTTTCTTGCAATCACTTTATCTCATTTGAAAATATTTTTTTTCTGTCTGCAAACTGTGTGAAAAATCCATATGCAGCAAAGGAAATGGATTAATTCTCCTCAGGGGAATAGTTCTGGCTATGAATAAATTGTTGTCAAATGTAGAATGTAAACAAACTGAAAATTTAGGATTCCCACCTGGCTTATCATTTTTTGATGGTAACATTGGAAGAAACCCCATAAAATAACAGTGAGAGCTTTCCCCAAAGAGGCAGGAATTTAAAGCCCATACAGCATTGTCTCCTATCAGTGCTGCACTAGCCTCCTGTCTCTTATTTTCTTACTCTTCCAGCCCCCACCTTAAGGTTGATAGGAGGCAGGATGGTCTGGGAGAACTTACTCGGGAAGTGGGGCTGCTTTCCCCTCTGACAGCAGAGTTCAGCTCTTCCTGCCTGACACAGCACTTTCTTTCATGTAAGAAGAGTGTCGCCGTGTCTCCATAAGGCTTTGGTTGTGGTTAGTAGGCTGGGCATAGACCAAGGATCCAGAATGTTCTTTAGTCAGACTATAGGGAATTTTTTCCTTTGTTTTTTTTTTTGTCTTTTTCTTTCTTTTTGGTGGTTTCCTTTTTCAAGGTAGGAGGAGACCATTCTGCTGAAGAGAGGGAGAGAGGGAGAGATCTTTGCTCCTCACAGCAATGGGGAGTTGTGGCCACCACAACTCTGTGCAAATGTGTTCCTCTGCCCTCAGAGCTGGCTCTGCCAGCTTTTGGGACCTGCTGAGACCCTCCTGTCAGAGCGGCACATGTGCTGTGTATTGGTTTTTGTACCCTTCTTGGCTGTGGAGACTGAAGGATTTACTAGTATTTAATTTGTTTGTAGTCTGGCAGAGGGAGCTTCTAAATCAAAGTATAGTGGCTTAGGACTGCCTGCAAACCCAAGTGCAGTAACTATCCTAAATATTTATTGTGGCTCTGCTCAGGATAATCTGAGGTAAGACCATGTTTAAAACCAGTTGAAGATCCATAGAGAGCATTTCCAGCTCTGTTTGTTAAACCAGTTCTGTTCTTTTACAATTCTAGTGTTTTTCCCTTCCTTGAGGGCAGCGAATATAGCGAAGATTCTTTGACCAAATGATTGCTATTTGTGGTGTACCTTGGAGCCACCGAGGCTTGGGAAGCTTAGGCAGTTGTGAGGTAATGGCTTCTTCTGTACTTCTGCCTACCTGACTGGGTACCCCAGGCTGTGCAAGATCCACCTCGGAGTGGATATTGTCTGTCTGGGCTGTTGGTGGAAGCACTACAGCATTTGCAGGTGCCAGGTGAAGACCCAGAACATACCGCTGGGGTGCCCACTATGCAAACCTGTATAGGCATAATCAAGCTGTTTACTAAAAACAGCTCTTAAAGTAGCTCTTAAGGTCAGGTCTCATCTAAAGAAGCATCATCTGTGGCTATCACATATTTATATTCCCAAGGAACAAAGCAATCACTGGATACCTTATCACCTGCTGGTTGTTTCTCCAATTTAAGTTGAATCACGGAGGACAGAAAAAGCTTTTTTGCTTTTTGGGTTTTATTTCTTTCTTTTCTTTCTTTTTTTTTTCTTTTTTTTTCTTTTCATCTTGAGTAAAGAAAACAGCATTTGTAAACACTTTTTCTTTCTTATCTGTGGCTTTTAATGAAACAGATCGCATGGTACCGTCACCTCCACGGTCCCTGCAGTCCTTCATCCTGGGCATACAAAGGACAATATTCAAACCTGTACTGTGCTGGAAATTGCTGCGGAGGCAGTCAGCAGGCACTGACCCAGACGGTTCCTGGTGGTGAGGGAGATGAATGGAGAACTGAGAATCCTTTTGTGGTTGTGTTGTTTGCTTCTTGAAATTGGAGGGACTGTTTGAATACTTCATGCTTCCTGATTTCGACCCTCCCTGCCCCTCCCCCCAGGATTTAAAATATTTAACTTGCTAAAAGACTTTGGTTTGAAATCCCCTAAGTGGGAAAGCACTGATTGTTGGCAAGTTCAAGTGTAAAATTGGTTGTAAGTACTCGTGGGGGAACAGTGCAATGGAGCCGAACAGTACACTGAAAATGAGAGTACTCTAAATCAAAACACGTTTGTTAATTAATGTTCACTGCTGGTTTCTGAGAGCACAGCTAGTAAACATGCAATCCAAAGTCCATTTAAGTCAATCAGCAAAATCTTACTGGAATTAATTTGGGCTGGATTTTTAATTAATTCCTTCTTCCAGTTTACCTTAAATTTCTGTTATAAGGCGTGGATCTCTTTTCCTTGGATGTTTCATGAACATGATTATATAGTGGTTTTATATGACTGAGGTGAACCAGGTAAGTATCTTAGCCATTAATATGGAAATCTATAATTAAATGATTTTGATTCTCAGGAAGGAACAGATAAACGTGGATTCTTTGCATTTATATGTATTTTAAATAAATGAAGCATTAAAAAAGAGGAATTAAAAGCAGTGTTTAGGGAAAGCCTAAAGTAAGTTAATATTGCTGCTTAAGGCTTGCTTTTGCCTCGTCAGAATTGCTAGATGCTCAGATTAATTTCATTTATTGTCTAAGCTTAGTCTGACCCCTCTGTAGAGATGAGGGTTAATCCACTGAAAAATTGCTCTGTTCTGCATTGTATGCTGTTAAATCTTGCAGAACGAGTTTCGTTGTTGATTATATTCCATCATTCTTGTTACCTCAAATACTGCTTTTCTTAAATTAGCGTGTGTAATGGTCTGTAGGTCTGATGCTGTGCCCCAACATCAGACCGTATAGTATCGAGGCATTTTCCTATTTACCCAGAGCTGTGCTGGTACTGCTGCCTTGCAGTACTGGAAGCTTGTGCCAGAGCTGTTTGGCATCTTTCTTTCCAGCTCTCCACACAGTGCACTCCCTCTGGCTCTTCTCCCACTTGTTTTGGAAGAACATGCTGGATATTTCTCCCCTTACTATTTCTGTGTAATTTCTGTTTGCTTTGTGAGGGCCAGGAAAGAACTGCTTCTCCTTCATCCTGCCTGTGAGCAGGCCTGCTCCTTGGCCTCCAGGGTCCTCCAGGGCTGCTCTGTCTGGAGCCAGCTGGGTCGTAGCTCCTGTTTGCTTGGGGAGGCAGTTCTCAGCCTCACGAGGGCTTGGACACGGGGCATTTTGCCACGTGTGGTGTTTTTCTTTAAAACTCACCTAAATAATTGAGCAGAGATGTATTTTGCTTTATCTCCCTTAAACAAGCAGCTTTTCCTACATTAAAAGATCATCAGTGTGGTGGTGAAGTCAGCTCTTGAAGGGAGAATACAGCAGATTATTGCCCGGGTGGTCATGCCATGGCTTTCCATGCGTATGAGTTTTAATGCTCTCCTTTATGGTTACACTGGCCACACAGAATGTTTTCTCTGGGACTCCTATTTAACCAGCACACAGGAGTGGCTCTTTACCTAATGATCATCTCTTCTTTGTTTTTGTCATTGTTGTGTGTGTACCCCAGGCTATATTTCCTATGTGCTGCGGAAGTGATGCTTTCAGGATAGGATTATTAACTAACTCATGAGCTTTCCCTTGGTTCTCATTAGTATAATAGCTTAGCGTTGCTCAGGCAATAATTACTCGTGCCTGCAAACTGAGGGCATATCTTTAATTTTACAGACATAGTAACTGAGACATGGAGAAAAGAGCGTTACTTAGAACCTGATTTAAAAGGCTTTTGTTTTGAAGAGTCCTTAGTATTATATATTTGTAAGAATGGATCAAAGAGGGGGTCATCATATTTTTCTGACGCATCAAGCCAAGGAAGAAGGGCTGGGCTTTTTCCCCCCTTCTTATGTCATTCTTGTAAATTGCAGATCTGTCTGATTTGAAATTCAGCTGGTGAAAGACGACACTTAATTTGCACAAGGTGGAGAGTGTTAAATAACCTTAGGAGTAATCAGGCTCATCAACAATTAAGTCTCTGTTTTAGCAGGAAGATGCCTGCTCTTTCCCTGCTGTTTGCCTGCTCCAAGCGAGCGATGTTCTGCACGCTCACTTGTGGCAGTGGCAGATGGTTGCTACCTCCTCCATACCAGCTACAATCCTTGCAGCACCGAAGTCTAACAGGTGGCATCGGGATGCTGGCCCCTTTTCCTCCCCTGAACGTTGTTTGCTGGAGCTGCCAGGGCTTTTTGGACACACGGCACCAAGCAAGGCTGGCTAACCCATGCTGTGGGAGTGGGTGCCCAGGGAAGCTCTTGGGCAGCCTTGGGAGTCCCTGTGTGTGATGCAGGATGTCACCATGGCCTGGTGTTCCTGGGAGCTGCATTGCAGGAAAAATCCAATTACCATCTTATTCCATGGGATCTGGTACTAACTTTTCAGTTCAGTCAGCCAGTCAGCATTTTTGCCTTGTTTTCCTGGGACCCAAAGTCAAATGGTAATAATTACATTTGGCTATGGGCTTTTTCCTTATGAAGTTATTTGTTTTGCTTTTTCTTTTAAAAGGGCCTAGGGACTCAGTGGAGGGCTGTGTGTCAGTCCAGGTTTGTGTCTGTGACAGTGTGAAAATGGATGTTTGCATATTAATATAAAGCAGTTAAATGGGGACCAGTTAGATTTATAGTTGCTTTAATTTTTTTTTTCTTTTTTGATGCAAGAAGAATGTAAAGGGCTTTAGTGTAAGGAGAGCGATGGCCAGAGTAATCTAGCTCATCTGGTTGTGAATGCTTTCTGACTACAGTATAATACACATCCAGTGCAGAAACATAAATCATAGTTCACAGTGAATCATGTTGTGAAGGGCAGTGGAAATGGTATGGCTGTATTAGCGTGTGTCCTTGTGAGTAAATTGAGATGTGTATTGCAGTAATACAAAGAATGTGGGGCTTGGGGGGGTTGATTGTATGTATGTGTTAATGTGTTATTTTTTCATGTAGACTGGGCAGGTAAGGAAGACTGTTTACAGAGCAAAATAAATTAGGCATGTGTGTTTTGTTTCATCAGTTTCCTTGCTTTATATGCTTGAGTGTCAAGAGTTCACAGCACCCGTGCCTGTGTAACAGTGTTGGATGTGTACTTAGCATATATTTATTCAGTACCAGTTTTTGTAACTCATTGACATTTATTCTTTCTATTCCTTTGTAAGCTCTCTGTTGGTTGCAGCATGGTGTAACTTCTCTTAGCAGGCTGGATTGAAACCCTTCTGAGTCAAATCGCTCATTTGCATGAGCACATCTCCTCTTGCTGATCGCAAGACACATAAATATGGAACAAAATGAACCAAAACACATAAATAGGCTCCTGCAGCTACTGATGTTAATAGTAATTTACAATTGTTCTTATTCTAACTCCCCATTCCACCTGCATCATCAGGGTTATGATTCCCTTGTGGCCCCAGTTCAAGAAAGCACTTTAATATTAGTCTTAAGGATATTGTTATTCAAGACAAGCCTTTTAATATTTTCCTGGTGTTAAACCCTGTAAGAGCTGAATTTAATCCCCTGTTTGAATTTCAGCATGTCCTTTTCTATTCTGAATATGGATGCTTTTTAAATTCAAGCCTGATGGTTAACTGTGTAGGGAAAGAATACTTCTTTAGACCTCATTCGATATTTTGTTACATACAGAGGGAGAAAATAACCCTTACCAAGGAGGCTATTCTTCCCACTTCCCAGTGTTACTTTTTATCACTTATCATGTTGTTGGTAAGGATACCCAGAGGTCTCTGCAGAACAGGGGGTGGTTACAGTGCCAAAACGAAGCACACACAGATGAGCGCTTTGTCCTTCACCCAGGTGATCCCTTCTGAAACGCCACAGCCCGGGAAGGGCAGGGAGGCAGCAGGGCTGGCTGGGTGGGCACAGCAGGGAGCCAGACCAGGAGCTGCTGTCCTGTGCCTGCCGTGCACCCCAGCCAGTCCAGTCCTCACTTCCTTCTGCCTAGCTCCTCAGGGCTGCTGTCCCTTCGGGGAGAAGGCTGCTGTAGGCCAAAATGACCTTGTTTCCCAGTGCCTTTACACCCGCTCTGCTCTGTTGGTGTTCAAGTCACTAGATGTTCTGACTGTTTTTCTGATTTAAATAAAACCCCTCTGTGAATTAAGCGGAGACTCTTGGTTTCCAGTGTGGCTTGAGCTGGATTTGTTCTTAAAATGTCCTCTACTGGTCTATGGGAAGGATGTTCAGTTGTACCAACTGGTTCTTAAATAACTGTGTGTTAATTAGGTGGGTCGACAGTTTATCCTGTTGCTGGCTGTTTTGGTGTTGTTTTTGAAATAAAGATAGAGGTATTTGCAGTAATTTTTCTCTTCTGAAGTTACTTTTTATGCAGTAGAGATGCAGACTGTTCTGGTTTTGATTTTTTTTTTTAGTAAGAAATAATATACCTTTTTTAGTGTGTTGTGCACTCAATCAAGTGAACTAAAAGCTGTAGCTGTGCCATTTATTACCCGCAGTCATTGCTCTATTACCCTTGTTCATTGCTGTTAGGGTTTGTAGATGGTGCATGCAGGTAAGTGATTGCTGTGCAGTTACATTTTGATTAATGTGCTTATCTGGCTGGAGTGATTTTGCTTCCTTGTTTTTGCACTGCTTCCCTTTTATTTTAGATTCAAATACCAAATACCCAAATCACAAAAGATACACACTGTGGTGCAGAAGCCTGAAATTCCTGAGACTGCTGTGCCATGTGTCATGTTTTCAGTGTGGGTAAGCAATGAGGATGGGCAGTGTGTTTTGCTCTACTGCTGTCACCCACCCAGGCATGCTGTGTGGGCACAAGAAAATTGTCTTCACAAATTTCAGAGCACTCTTATGTTTAATTTTGATTTTTCTTTCTTTTTTTCTTTTTTTTTTCTTTTTTTTCCTCAGAAGAAGGGGCAAGGAAAAAAGGAGAGGAAGGGGTGAGAGGGTGTTGGAAAAGCAGGGGAATGGAGGCAAACTGACCAAGGGTTTGTTTTGTTAATGTACTGAGAAGCTTGACTAGAGTGGCACATAGAACTTTTGGAGAACTCAGTAGACACTTGTCTTCTGAAATAATGAGGTGCTCAGCTGGAAGGGAAAAAACTACTTGCAATATGGAGTCAACCTGATAGAGGAGATTTGGAGAGAGATCTGAGTACTAAGATAAAAAGGCAAAATTCTGGAAAATAGGTGCCATTGTCCAAAGAAAAGAAGAGACTATCTAGAAAGGGGTGTGCAGGAAGGTACATAGCAAGAAGGACAGTCTGGAGAGATGGAGCTAACATAGGAGAAAGCTACAGGAGTGAGGGCTCTTGGTGGTTTGGTAAATAGGAGAAGGAAAACACTACAGAATTAAGAAGTTTGATTCACAAATTTTTGCCTCATGTTCCCTTAAGTTCAACAAGTCTTGCAAAATGGAAATCTAGAGACAAACTGACTCATAAGGAAGAGCATGAATGAATGCCCATCACATTCTCTAAACAATTTTCTCTTCAGAGGGAAAAATGCAAGATGCATTTGGTTGATAATCTTCAGAGAAGACAGTTGTCAGTGAAGACCTTAATAATGCCTCACTAGTGTAATAGGAAAAACATGTATTCATCATCTAGGGAATCAATGCCTAAAATCTACAATAAATGTGGCTTTTGCTCACTTAAGAGACTACTAAGACTGTGACAAATTGGCAATTAATGTCATCAATGAATAATGTTTGATTGTGTTAGAAGTTGTATTTAATGATTAATAGCAGCATCAATGTGTATATCTATAAAAGAAGTTCATTGCTGTATTAGAATTTACTGGCTGAGGAGAAAATTGGTTGCTTCCTGTTAAATATCAAGTTATTGCTACTTTAGTCTGAGTTTATTTGTAAGTAGGCAGCATTGTTTACTTGTAAAATCAACATGACTTTAATTTTCTGAAATGCTTTTAGGGCAGTTTCTCAAAGCTTTTTCAATAGAGCTGAAAGGGAACCTGGAATTTTTGTATTGTCTCCTTCAATTATCTGTAAGTGAATTCAGTTTGTATTAATGTTTTTCTTAGCCTTATCACAGCTCGATGAAAATGAGCATGCAGAAAGTTCAGGAAGAGGGAAAACTGCTTTTAAGTCACATTCCCAAGTGTTTTCCTGATCTGTAGTGGAGAAAGACAGGCAAACGCTCTGATCTGTGTTTTGTTGGCCCCTGCAGTTGCACGTTAGTTTCTTTCATGTAACTTAAACTCTGGATTTGCTACTTCTTTATTTTTATTTAATATGCAACACAAAATGAATGAAATTGTACATGTTTTGAGCTGATGTTCTAAAGCTGTCCTTTCAATAATCAAAATTGGGTTGCTGTCCAAGGGACCCTGAGTTTTTATTTAAATGAAATTACCTAAGTAGCACAACTCTATGCAAGAGAAGGAGGTGCCTTGATGAATACAATATGATGTTTGGATGTTTGTTAGCTTCTCAAAACTCACTCTGGTTCCCAAAGAGCTGTCTCCAGGCGTGCCTGCCTGGTTTAGCTTGGAAGGGCAGGATTTATATTACACGCACCCTGAAAACTAGACAGACAAATCACCCTTTTTGTTATTTAGGTTTAAGAGTTTGGGTGAGATTTAACCATCTAGGACTTGAGTGTTACGATGGGTTTGAGGCCATAGAGGAAGCTGCTGTAGGTACAGAGACAGTTTTTGGTTGTAGTTACTCTTCTGAGCTGCGTAAGGCATCCTGGCACTTCCCAGCATGGCTCCTCCTCGCTGGGAGTCCCATGGTAGCAGTGCTGGTGGAGGGGGACTGCTGACTTATTTTACTCTAAATTTCTTGTGTGTAGTTTTTGCACCTGACGTGTTTCTTCAGGAAAGGCTTCCCAGAGAAGGCTTTTCGGCTCAGGATGAGCCAGTGCATGGGAAGCACAACCCACGGGCTTTATCATGGGCTCTTCTCTTCCAGTAAGTGCAGGTGACCTTGGGTGAGTTATTAAATATCTTCATGCTTTTGTTTCCTCCCCTACTCTTTGTCCTTGTCTTTTGTTAGTTGGGATGGTATCTTTTACTGAGCACAATGGAAAGCTTGTCTTAGATGGGCCATCCAGGTATTATTGCAATGCAAATGAAAAAGGATGTTTTTTCCTCTTTAGTTGAAAAACTTTGACCATGGAAAGCACTAACATTTTGTTTCTGCTGTTACTTTACTACTGTTATTCTTCTTGTTGGGCTTTTCTCTTTATTTTGGATCAGAAAAAACACCTATTTTATGCAAATGCCTGATGCTTCCAGTTCTTGATCAAACTGGGAGGATGGAGGAAAAAAAGCAATTCAAAGGTTATTTTTACTGAAATAAAGAGAAACTGAATTTTAAGTTTTTGGTCAAAGGCAGTGGTTTTGATGTGTCAAAATGATTGATTATGATGTATGTGAAGCTAATTCTGTTGACATTTTCAAAAGTGTGTTGGTTTTCCATTGCAAGGGAAAGAGAAGTTCTCAAATCAGGGCCAGAAGTTATATTCCCTTTGTGCCAGCTTGAACTAAGGGCAGTGTGCAGGGTTTTCATTCCTGTTGGAGGGGCTGTGGAGCCAATTCCCAGCACTCCAATGGCAGGCCATGAGCAGCTACCATCCTTTGGCAGGTCCAGAGTGGGAATGAGAACTGGGATTTCCATGACTTCTCATGTAGGACAAGAGTAGTGCAAATAGGATCACGTAGATCCTCCACAGCTGGGGAGAGACCAGGGTTGAAGGGTAAAAGGGAACAGTGGTTGGCAAACCTAACATTAATTTGTTAGTGGGCAGGTGTTTATTACAAGAGCTTGAAAACTTAATGTTGTGGAAATATTTATAGTTTATTCTGGAACTGCTGGAATTAACAGTTAAGAGATTATTTTTTTGGTGTACTGTTTTGCTGAATCTGAACCAAATAAGCCCAACGTTTTCAAAACATTTTTTCTTTTGTTGTGGCCAAAGTGTTTGGGAAAATTCACCCTGTTATTGCAGTTACTCTGAAGTACAGGTTTTGACAAAATGAACTGTCTAAAACAAAAGCTGAAAAATATTAAGTCTAGTTCTCATTTTATAGAGAAATGCCAACTGTCTTTTCTACTGGCTATGCATTTTATAAATTAATTCAGTGGTTACATGAATTAAAAATAAGACTGTCTGTTAGCATAAAACTTTATGATAATGTAAAAAAACCTTTTCATTTCCATTGCACTTCCTTGTTTGTGGTACACGCATCACAATAGTCATGGAACAGTAACAGTAGTGAGCTGATTATCATTCACAAAGTAGCTGAGACTGAGGAGTTAGAAATATGGACTGGGAATGACATTTATAGTGTTGGCTGTGAAATACTCATGGAAATCCACTTCTCCCATCAATATTAATTTGACATTTGTGTAGGATTTAATAAGTGGAATGACTCAAGGTGATAAAGATGCTTTATTACATCTAGATAGCCTTAGGAAATATTTCTGTCTGCTATTAAAAAAAAAAGTATGAAACAGATACGAAAAGGTTTTTAAGTTATGAAAAGTAAAAGAGGGTTGAACATAAAGTTAATTGGTATTTAGAGCATATAAGGTAGGGTCACATTTTTCTTTTTCATTTACATAAATGGAGTCAAAGCCTGTTCTGAATGACAAGGGAATGCATCTTGATTTCTTTCCAAATTTGTCACATGTTTTCAAGGCACCTGTGCTCTGAGTTTAAAAATGCCCATGTGCAAAGTACAGGCTTTGTTCCACTGTAGCACACGTAAAAATGCTGTAACTGAGGAGCCAAAATAACTTGGAGGTGACCTTTTGCTTCAAGACCTGACTGCTTTAAAGGCAAGTTGTAGAATCACAGAATCCTTTAGGTTGGAAAAGACCTTTAAGATCATTGAGTCCAGCCATTAACCCAACACTGTCAAATCCACCATTAAACCATGTCCCTAAGTGCCACATCTATACATTTTAAATACCTCCAGGAATGGCAACTCCACCACTTCCTTGGGTAGCCTGTTCCGGTGCTTGACACCCCTTTTGGTGAAGATGTGTTTCCTAATATCCAGTCTAAAACTCCTCTGACACAACTTGGCCTATCACTTCTTACTTGGGAGAAGAGAACATTCCTTGTTAAGTGGACCTGCAGATTTCCTGAAGCGAGTTCGTTGCAAAAGGAACATTTCCAGAGAGAGGAATGCTTCCAAAACCATTCTTCATTCTTTGTTTCCTTTTGTTGATTTTTCTTGCCATGTTATTTCATGGCATCCTCCAGGTCATAGGTTTGTTGTCATAGTGATGATACCCATCTTTGTAAAATAATAAAATTTAATTTTTTGACAGCAGGAAGAGAAAGTAGATCAAGTGTTGATATGCAGTATCATAAGCATTCTTCTTGGCAGGAAACTTGTACAGATGATAAGTCTTCTAACAAAAACCAGACTTTTATTTTCATAGGGAGATTTTAATTCCGTTTTTTGATTAAAAAAAAGGTTAAGACTGTTTCAAGCTGTTGTTTACTTTTCTATTCTACAGCCATGACTACTTTTTTTAAGGCACATGGTACTACATGTTCTTTAAAAAGAAAAGAAGCAAAAACCCCCCCCGAAAACCAAAAACCCAAGACAACCCCAAACCCTAAAAATATGAAGTTGAAATGTTCCTGCAGTGCTCCTTGGTAGCTATTTTGGTTTGACATTTTAATTATAATCCAAAGGCCTCAACATCACTTTAAACCTGGTATTTATATAAAGCGGAGAATTGTCTTTATTCTCAAGAGCTTGTAGTCCCAGAGAACAGACAAAGCAGATTTTTGAAGCAAGCACGGAGACTGGGGTCACTTCAGCTGAACTCGCACACTCAGTGCTGCCAGCAGTGGCTTCTGTCATAACCTCCTGCTAGGGCAAGGTGCAGTTGATCCTCTCGTCACAGATCAATGGTTTGAACTTGTTTTCATACGAGTAGTTTGTTCGCTGTAAGGGCAGGCAGAGCTGGCTCCACCAGGACATCGGTTTGTCTGAAAATTCACTGCTTACTTATTGTGCTTTAGTTGTATAGATTTTATTTTTTATTTCTGGACTTTAATCCCTGGGGTTCAATTTCTTCTTGCTGGGCCAAAGACATTTAAGAAAAGGTTTTACTGCAAGTCCCAACTAAAATAGCTCAACCTTGTGAGAATGTGCAAGCGAGGTAACAGCTGCAAGATCGCTCCATGAGAAAGATCCTTCCAGCTATCCAAGGACAATTCTAGTACAATGGGAATGCCTGCAGGGATATTCTACAAAGACAGTCCTTTTTAGCGTGTGAATTTATAATAATTTTTGACATCTGATCTATAACAGTTGGGAAAAGTTGATTTTCTTCAAAACCCTGGGGGAAGTTCCTCTAAAAAGGTAAGAAATGCAATGATAGGGACTTCACGGTGAAACTGCAGTTAAAGGCAAACCATTTATATACATTGAAGGCAGCTAATAAGCTAGTTCTGAACACTCTCCTTATTTAGTTTACTTTGAAATAAAACTAATGTGACTCATCTACACAAACATCACCTTCCAGGGAAGTACCTTTGTTGTCAGTTCCTCTGCTGCAGGGCGCAGGGCACGATGTGCTGCGACACCCAGGTCATTGCAGTTCCAGGTGCTGCTGCCCCTTCACTCCCGAGGGTGGTATTTTTGGTTACCAGTGTGGGAGAAGGGATTAGATGGTTTCCATTTTATTATGGAATTTAATGATATTTTCATTTAGCGGAGGAAAAAAAAGTTTTAGAATTAGCTTAGTTGCGTTTTGAGGGAAAAGGAATGAGCCTGACACATGTTCCTCTCAGCTGTGAAATGTAGTGCATATCCTGACAGTGAGAGCTAATGATCTCTGAAAACACTGAGGAGCAACAGCTACTGCAGGATCAGAAATCCCAACAATGCCTACTTGGGTCCTTGACCAGTCATTACAGAAAAGAATCTTTGTAGAAATGTGAAAAGGCTCTGCTCCAGCAAACCATTTGTTGCATTTCTTTATCATAGGCTTTGAATGAATGCTGAACTTGATATATTTTTGTTTAGCATATTGTTGTTTGTTTTTTTTTTTCTGGTTTTGCTCCCCCTTCTACCTCCACTGAAATCTGGATGCAGATATATTTGAATATAGCTGTTTAGATAACTCGTTTCTCTCAGAACACCATCTTAGCACCAAAATAGAAGCTATTTGGAGGTAAATGTGAATAAACTATAGTGCAACAGGTAGGTGATTCCTAATTTGGGCAAGGTATAAAAATAGCCATAACTGCTTGTTCTTTTGGTTTAATACACTGCTAAATGATTTCATGATCCACTTGGGATATGCATGGCTGAATTATTTAGAAGAGGAAAACCCCAGGCACAGTGTGGCTCAGAAGTGGGCCTTTTATCTTCAGGTTGAAAGTTGAACCAGTTTGTAAGGCTGTTTTAGCCTATGGTGAACTGGATAGTCAGTGCTGTCATTTGGCTCAAGCTTAGACTTTATCAAGGTTCCCATGCATCCAGGAGAGAGCTGAGGATGGCTGGGGCTCTGAACACTGCTCCTCTTTCTGTTTGGGGTATAGTGCCTTGGAAATGGGACTGGGGCAATATTTTGAACAATTCCTGCTGCTGTAGCAGTGTGACTTGGTTACCAGTTCAGTCGGAGCACAGCAGCTGGAGGAGAAAGAGAGGCTCTGTCACCACAGACACCAATCCTTGTTTTGATAAAGTAGGAAAATGATATTTTAAATATAACTGAAGGTAGCTTTTACCTTCCCAGTTACACTGCTCTACTTTTCAGCCTGCAGATTAATTTCAGGTTTTTAAAAGTATTTGTCAAGTAAAGTCTGAATATGAAATCTTCTTTTAAGGGCCTCCTTCTTCAAGTAAATTGGCCAAGTATGATGTTCATACATGATGCTTTTAGTTTTTCCCTAGATAAAGCTTTTTTTGTGTGTGTGGTAGTCACACTCATATTTGGTTTTTTTGGTACTAATTTTATATTAATCTTTGTGAAAGCAAAGAATATATTTAGAGGTGGCAGAAAATAACTGTTAGTAATAATTTTCTGGTTAACAGTTAAAACAACAGGGAGAGCCAGTTGAAATAAACCCTGGTTTGCCTTCAAATTATGACAAGATAAAACTTTGGGCAGTATCAAGCCGTGGAGAAGACTACAGTATTCAGACCTTAAGCAGTGGTCAAGAAAAGGCTTTGTTATTCTCAGAATGATTTGCCATCTGGGAGATTTTAATCTAGGTCTCTCATGTATCAGAGCCATCAGAAATTTGGTGATACACTTGTGATTGCAGGGTTCAGTATCTTTTTTTTTTTCCCCTTGCAAATGATCTCCTTCAAAATAAAACTTAATTAAAGGAATGCTGGGATACCAGTCCAATAATGTCCTGTGCCACTTCACTACCAGTTTGACATGTAGTAATGAATTAATTAAATTCTTCAGATTTTATAGCCAATACAACACATACTGGTTTTCATTCATGCATGCTTTATGAATGTGATGCTATGGGTGTTAATGAGTTCACCCTCTTGTATATCTCATTGAAATCAGGCATGCTAGGATTTACTGTGTTAGAGAACTGCTTTAAAAGTAAGACCCCAAAATCAATAATTTAAAAAAACCCCAACAAAACAAATCCGATGCATTATACTTGTATTTATATTAAACTTTTAAAATGTGAAGTGCCAGACTGGTAGAAAGTGTTCATTCTTCATGTTCTGCTTTTATAGAAAATAGGCAAGACACTGGACTAAAACATTCACTCAACTCTTAAAACCCAACTAAACGCCCCAAAATGAACAAAAACCCCGACAAGTTTCTGGAGACTACTGCTGTTTGTGGGTGGAGACCAGAGAAAAGGAAAGCAGTTGGTAACACCTCTAAGAGGATCCATATCTTGAACATGAAATGAAAATGTTTGCCTTGACATCGCATCTTGTGCTTTTTTAAAACCAGATTAGTGGAAAGAAGATATGGCTTGAGCCATACACGCAGTTTGTAGGCTTGGATGCTTTGGAATTGCATGTACCTATTGTAATAACTGAGAATGAAGAAGGCAGAGATTTACACAGATCAAGAGGCCTGTTAAGCAGAAAAGCTCCATGGCTTTCTGTATTGTAGAGAAGAAAAATGGTAGTGTTGAGATAAAAGGAGTTTACCTACTGCTGGTTTTGCAATGAAAGGTTTATTGACTTTTCACAGACATCAAATAAGTGTCCACTTGCTTTTTAATTTATCGCCACGCTGATGAGCTTCCGAAGGGGCCTCTGTCTCAGTGCAGAGCCCAGGCAAGCTGTCCAAGTGCTAGTCTCAGTCAGCAGCCCCCCACAGCCTGGCTCAGAGCCTGATTATTCAAAGTACAGTAATGGGCCTGGGCCATCAGCATCCCTTGGATAAGTCTGCTCTACCAAACAATCATGTTAGGAAAGTTGTTTGTGAGAATTCCTTTGCCCATTTGAGGGGAAGCAAGAGGAGGCCAAGGCAGTCAAGTCTACTTTGCAGGCTGACAGCCTTGCTTTTGCAGCTACAGCTCTCTGGCCCCACGAGCCACACCTTCTGGTGAAGGTACACACCCTGCTGATGCTGCCCCAGCACTGTGAAACTGCCATAAACCCTGCCTAGGAGAGGGCCTTAGACAGAACACAAGTGTTGCAAGGAATCCTATTGCTGCGCTTTATCTGCAAACTTGTCTCGTGTGAGACTGGCCCTGCTGGTTCTGGGAGAAGATAAAACGGAGACATTTCTCAGAAATGTGTGTGCACTCACTTGTATATACAGAGACCTGCATCAAATGGTTTTTCCATGTTTGGTGATGGAGTTTCTGCCAGACCGTTTGGCATGCATTTAATCAGGGATTAAAAGAGAAAGGAAATGTCCTTGTAAAAACTTTAGCAGTTAGGAAACACTTTGAAGTTCCATTGCTGTTGCTTTCTTCTTTGATCTCCAGATGTACCAGTCATTTTTATTCCCGTGCATGTGCTTATTAATTGGTTTTATATTTAATGTTTTAAAGGAGAGCACTGTTTTACCTTTAATCAGCAGTGAAGGTGCTGTGATGCCATCAGTTCACTCCAGAGCAGTAGAACTTACTCAGGAAATATGATAGCGAGCTTTAGATTTTTTTTTCTAGAGAATACTGGCACTGTAGCTGTAATAGTGAATCCACAGCTTACATCCAGTTCCTTCTCCAAGGTTTTAACCTTGAGATTGTTCATTATAGTACCTCATTGTAAAGTATTACAATTTGTATTTATTTTCGTCGGTGACAGGGACTTCCCCGCAGTGAGAGAACTATAGAAATACCCAAATTTCTCATGTTTGGTTAAAAAGAAGTGGGGCAGGAAGATGTTACTAATGCCCTCTGCAGCAGTGATTTGTTTCCTGGATCTGCCACACTTGCAGTGTAATTCTGAAATATTTGCAATATAAAGCAATTTTTACACAGCTTAGCACAAAGGCCCAACTTTATTAACAGTTCTAGAAACCAGAATAGAAGGGAAGGAAATGGAGGTGCAATCCAACCCAGTAAAATTCTGGCTTATTTAAAAAAAAAAAAAAATAGTGCTAATGTATTTTGAGACTCCCCCCGCTGTCACCAAGACTACTGACTTAAATACAAATACACAATGCCCTTCACTCTATTTGGAACAACTTCAGAGTGACTGTGGGCTTGGGCAAATAATTATGTAGAGATTTTACATAGGTCACATTTTCAAATTTGCCAGTTTAAGGGCTACAACCTTATTTTTATAACTAAACCCTGAGATTATAAGGGTGGTAAGGCACTGAAACAAGTTGCCCGGAGAAGCTGTGGATGCCCCATCCCTGGAAGTTTTCAAGGCCAGGTTGGATAGAGCTTTAAGCAACCTGGTCTAGTGGGAGGTGTTCCCTGCCTGTGGCAGGGAGGTTGGGATTAGAAAGTCTTTGAGGTCTCTTTCAGACCAAACCATTCTGTGATGCTATGATTTTTTTAAAATCATCACATCACTTAACAAGCTGTGCTTAGATCTGCTACTTGTACTCTGAATTTATAGTTCTTTGAGGTGATTTCTTCTCTATTTGGAATAAAAGGGAAATAGTTTAAGAATATTTCTGTAACACTTTTCATGCAAGCAATGCAGTTCACTTTGTGGTGCTTGAAAGTCAATAAATAGTCCTGGCTTTTCTTTGCCACAGCAGCATGCAGCAGCTGGGGCTGTTTGCCCTGAATTATAACACAGACTGTGGGACTTGATAAGAAGACACTGTGTGGGAGCAAGATAAAATTATATCCTTGGGATTATACTAAAAATACATGTGTGAAAGCTGTGTTTTCGTGGCACAGTTTGACTTAACCTGTCCTTGAAGATACCACACCTCTTTTTGCCCGGTGCTGCTTTATCTTGCTTCACAGATGACAAATGGGGAAAATAAAGCACAGTGATAATGGCCGGTGTCCTGTGCATCTGGAGCTTTGCGAGCAGCAGTTGCACACCGTGTTTATAACCTCAGGCACTGCATGATTTTTGTAGTTATCCCTGCTTGTCAGACCAGGATTCCCACTGGGCACAAGAGCTTGTTCGACCTCCTCTCTTAGGGGCAATAGAGGAAATGTCTGTTTTTCAGAGCACATTGCTGGAGCATTGCCTCTATACCTGCGTTCTGCAAACTCCGTTCAGTTGGCTCAAAGTTAAGATAATGTTGTGCAAACAAATAGGCACAGAAACACTTCAAAATAAACACAGCTTTTGTTTTGCACTTAAAAAAAAAAAGTTAGTTAGAATATTTGCTGCTTGGAGCTTGATGTATAAGAATCAGTATGAAGTAAGAAAGGTTCGACTCCTCATCATAAATCAACACGTACAGATCGTTTACTCTCTTGTAATCACCATTATACTCAGGCTGTACAGTCCTGTGTATCTTAAGTCTTTCCTAGGCTCTTGGGGCTTGAGTGAATTTGCTTATGAAGATTGAGCCACGACTTAGTATCCATTTAGTCTGGGAGAGGGAGGAGAAATCTGCACGTCTCAGTCTGGCTTTACATCTCTGGAACATCTTGTATATCCACATTACATTGGGTTTTTTGGTTAAAAATGAGTAGTCTCACTTTTTAAGTAATGCTTGCCTATGTCAGCTCATAAAATCATAGAATATGCTGAGTTGGAAGGGACCCATTCTTACAGGATTTCTTAACAATCTTACTAGAAACTTTCACTTTATTTCTTGTTTGTCCTTTCTGTAAGGGAAGTTCTGTTGTTCTGTAAATACTTCTGCAATCCTAATAGGAAAGAGTAGGATTTGCTGGTGTATCTCTTTTCCAGTTTGATTTTGAGTTACTCCCTATTCCTATTCATCCTCCCTCCTTCTCTGCGATAACCACAGAACAGTCAGTCTGCTATGAAATAAAAATTAAAGATTAGAAAGATTAGAAGGCAGCAATTATTCAAAGCCTTTCTCTGAGAGCTATAATAAAACTGGAAATCCTTTTTGTAATGCGCTGTATCCACTGAAGTTGTTCCTTTAAATAAGGAAACAGGCTATTACTTCAGCATTTGTTGTGCATGGTGAGATGCTGTGAATTTGGACGAGTCCACAGGGGTCAGGTCTGTGATGCAGCACTCCCAGGGCTAAAACTCATGAGAACTATATAGAACAGGCTTCTGAATGTTGTCCCAGAGTCAATAGAACACATATTCATTAGGTGGAGATGGATCAGGACTTTCAAATGTCTCATTTCATCACTGAGCTGAGTTATTTTATTTTGTCCTAAGCAGTGGTTGTCTTGCCTCCTGTGGGCAAGAAGTGCTAGAGCAGGGTCTGGTGGAAATCAGAAGTGAATGGCCTGAAATGACAATGGGGAACAAGTGCTTGTTTGGCTTGACTATTTAAAAACATTGTAAATGTATTTCAGGAGAGAAACAGCCAAACATTATCTATTTAGGATAAAGCAAGTCTTCCTGGCTTCGCCACCTCCAGAGCAGCCTGGGCTGCAAGTTGTGTGATGGCAATAGCCCTGTGGGACAAAAAGGGAACTGAGGGGTTGGTGGTGATCAGAGCTGAGCAGGGCAGGGAGTTGGAGAGAGCGAAGACCTGATTTCAGCCAGGGTAGCGTGTGGATCACAGATACACAGTTCATGGACTTTTAAGGTATTTGTCGAAAAGAAAAGCAAGTTTCTTTGTTAGACTTACACTTCAGACTGCCACTAGAAAAAACACAGGAGCCTAGTTGTTAAAAGAAGTTTGAAAACCGTTATTTATATACAGCTTTTTCACGATCACCATCCAAAAATCATCTTTTTCTGCTTCCATGAGACGTGCATCTGTGGGAGTGGTTGTGCCATTTTGGCTGCTCTCTCCTACTTGTCATGTCATATGAATAAATCTCTTCTGAGGGCTGAGTGGGGCAAAGGCCAAGATGCAATCAGGTTTTGCTTCACGGGAGTAAGAGATCAGTCTGGCTCAGCATTTTTGTTTCTATTGATGTGCTTTTTTTCACCATCCTCTTCAGGCATCTGGTTTATACTCTAAGCAATGCGATAGCTTGTATTTAGAGTTAATTTCTGTGCTACTTAATTTAGCATTCAAGGTGTTTTTGAAGGCCTATGTCAAGCATTAACTTGCTCCACAGGCTAAGAATGACTGGATTGTGGATGTGGTTGTAGCTGCTGGTACTGTCTTTGTTTCCCTGCAGGACAGGAGAGGTCATTCAAATGCTGCAGTAAATGTTGAAAAGCCTGAAGCTTAATTCCTGATAGATTTTCCTCTTCCACATTCCATGCCTTTTGAGATTCCAGTTTTGCTAGGAGTCATAATTATTTGCCGACTACTTTCAGAGCTCTCTTGATTCTCATGAGACAGATTCTGGCACAGCTCGTCATGTTGGAGGTAGTGCCTGGCTTCTCATACTGGCAGGTGGAAATTACCCAGTACCTCTTAAGTGTGCAGTGTTCCTGAGAAACAGCTTGTTTGTTTGGGATCCTACTTCAAGTTTTTGAAATACCCTCTTGTCATCCTAAATAATGTTATTGAATCCCGAGGTGAAGTTGAACTTTCTTCAGTACCTTCTCTGCATAGTAACAGAAGAGTCGAAGGCATCTGTAGCTGGCCAGCGGTTTTGTCTTTTGATTTTGGAGTGCTTTTTTTCAGGGATGGGGAGGTGAGAAGCAGAAGCTTTTTGGAGAACGATCAAAATTAAACTAATCGAGGTGGTTAGTTTATAGTACAGCTTGCAGCTTTTACTTTCTACTTATTTGTCTGACCTCCTCATCGTCTTGCCCGTTTGGTTGGCTGGATTTTACTGTTTCAAAATGCAGTGGAATGTATTGTGTTATCCCATTCAGTGTTTACTTCGTTATAACAACAGTTTGTCTTTGATTCTAAAATCCCCATTGTACCATAATATGCAATAATGTCTGCAGAAGAATTAATCATGAGAAAAAGGAGACAAAACCAAAAACCCTGGAGGACGCAATAGGCCAAATGAATTCATGGTGTGTCTTTTATTCGCTAATTTTTTCTGCATTTATTTCCTCTTTCCTTTATTATTTTCTCCTTGTGGTTTGACAGAAGATGCTAGGATGGGAAGGATCCAATTTTGACAGAGGTCTAAGAGCCTCCTCTAAATTGTTGCAAGGCAGTTGCAAGTGTAGTGTGGCCAGCACTTGTGGTATATTTTATAAAAACTCAGTACCCACCACCTCTTTGTTAGTTTTAGTGTTTTTTGGAAGTTTGCCTCATTTCCTGGCACTGCTGATTTAATTTCACAGTCTGTATTAAATCCCTTTTTTGTTTAAAAATATCTTAAGGGGTTAAAATATTAATGTATTATAATTCTGTTATAAATCTTCTGAATAATGCATCTCTGACACAGGTTTGTCCAGGTTTGCCTACAGAAGCAATCAAAAAACCACATTTCTTCCTAAGGGCTGTTGTAGTCTAGTTCAAACAGTATGTAGCAATTTGGCATTTCGCTGAATTATATGCAATCATGTAGGCGAAGCTGTATCTCTTGTGTGTATTTTCTGCAGCCCTCTGGATTTCTTTTGCTTAGAAAATCCGCCTCATTGTTCATTTGCAATTGCAAGTAGCTCCATTGCAATAGCACCCAGAGGTGCTTCAATAAAGCAAATACAACTTATTAAAAGATGACCATAAATCAGTAGGTCTCCAGAGTAGATTTAGTGGTTTGGCTATATTCCAACTGAAATTAAAATCGTAGCATTGCCATTAAGTTCATTAAAAAAGTATGTTGTGGAGATGAGAAGCAAAAAAAAAAAGAATACAGAAAATGTAGCCAAGATATGAGAAACTGCTATTATTAAAATAGAAATGTTTTACATCCTACATTGGTAAGTAATTTTTGCCAAAAATAGAAGTGCCACAGGCTTTCACTAATGTATTAGGGACTTCCCTAGCATTGATTTTTTTTCACAGAAAGATACTCAGCTACTGCAGTAAAGAGTGACAGTAGAAAAGAGGGAGAAAAAGTAATGCAGGTTCTATTGTGTGACACATGGATTGCTAATTATTTAGAGCATGCAGGAGTGTGGTTGGGATTTCTGGCCGTGCTGAAACAAGTGAGGAAGAGTGATGGTGGCAGACACAAGATTAGTGCTCAGCAGGAGATGCTGAACACAGGCTGTGGAGGTTTCTGGGGCCCGTGCCTTTGCAGGGAGTAGGTGTGGGCTCTCTCATTGAAGGTCTGAGCAAACACGGCTGTGTGCTGAGCAGCAGTGAGTTTCCAGGCATCAGATCTTCTTCCCTGGTGCTCACTTGCACTGGCAGAGCTGCAGAGTGATGGTGTGGGCTGAGATTCTCAACACTGGTAAATGAGGAAGTCTGGAAAAGCACAGCAAAATGACTGTGGGGGACTTAATGATTTCTGGGTAATGGGGGTGTGAAGAATTCGTCTGCTCGCACTTGCGCAGAGCTCTCTGTAGTAATACAAGAGCCTCACGGTGAGGGTAGATGAATTCCAGTTGTTGGAATACTGCTGTTCCCTGGTAAATCATACAGATGGCATTAAGGAGGCGTTACTGTTGTACAGGACTTGTGCAAAAGTCAGTCAGTCTGGACTGGGGGTGACCTGCTAGAGGGGATAACAAGAGAAATGTTTTGAGTGGAGAATGGCTATCAGCTGTCAAATGTGATGCTTGGTCTGTGTTGGAAGGAAATACAGACGTCTGGAATGGGAGGGAGCTGTTGTGTACCTTGTCCAGGTCCTCAGTCTGGCTGAGGTTTCCACAGTCCTGGGTAAGCATGGAGACCTGGCTTCCAGGCTGGTATACCAGAAACAAGGCAACTTGCAGATCATAGCATATTGACAAGAATTTCAAGTGCATTTAAAGATGGGAAAATAGCAAAATATGACAGCTTGAGACATGAGGAATGTGAATAAGAGACAATGAAATTCAGCCTTGTATGTAATCAAGTGTAGTGCATGGTTCTCTATAGAAGAAAGCTGAAGGAGACATTTCTATGGGGCGAGGCATTTGACAAGCAATGGTGGTGAAGGAGACTTAGGTCAAAGTTAAATGAGAGCCTGCTTGTAACTTACAGACCTGGTTTATAAAGCTGTGGTATCTGCAGTTAAAATGCTGTTTTATTTCTGCGCTTTTTCAGTGTCAGGATGAGACAGACTAACGGGAAGGAGTTTAGATAAGAAAGCAATAAATAATTACAATGTTGTAGGAGAGTCTGAAGAATGAAGCAAGTACAGATTAAGTGTGGCAAAATGTAGACTGTAGAAAGCTATAAATCTACACCTCTTTGAGTGTAATAGCAAGGAAGGGAGTGCAGCATTGCTCCTGGGTATGTGTGAGCAGATTGTTCTGGCCATTGGTTGTTATAGAGATCTGTAGGCCTGGCTCTGCAGGGCTCTACCTGAAGAACTCAGACTGCAGGAGCAGGGCCTGCGTGAAGCCCGAGTGCAAACAGTCATGAAGGCAACAAACAAGATGCAAAGCTCAGGGAATACCAGCTGCTAGAGTGAAATGACAGTAATTCTACTGTTTAACATGGTTTAGCTTTAGAATTAGGCTAGAGGAGCATAATAAAATACCAAATATAGAGAAGATTCACATGGAGAAGATGAGGATTAAAACCCCCCCAAAAGCAGAGACTGGGAAATGCAGGAGATTAGACTTTAGCCTTTCTTTTTATTCTTTTGCATGTATGGCTCATGGTACTATAGAAAATATCACTGGGTGTTGTTTTAACTTTCTGAAGTTTTGTCTTTTGTTCTTTGTTTGGTTTTTTTTTGTTTGTTTTTTGTTTGTTTGTTTCTTTTTGTTGTTTCTTTTCAAGCTGGAAAATGGACAGGGCTAGATTGAATGCACAGAGCTGCAATTTCATTACTGAACTGAGCTGTGCTCTCATAGATTGAATGGGCTTTTCCTTAGGAAAGTAATTAAGGAATGAAGCAGACTTGATAAAATAGCACAGTGATTAAAATCTCTATTTTTTTAAAAAGTTTTGTGTTGCAGTGTATCTTGATTTAAATTAGCAGTGTAAGTAATCTTGATGTTAAAACTCTTTCTGCTGTGGAGACTGAGAGTCTTGAGGCAGTCCAAGAGGGTTTTCTCTGTTTTGCATAGTTTGCCACTGGTAAGGTTTTATTTGTTTCCTAACAAAACAAAGAAATTAAGAAATCCAACTCCAGAGCAAACAAGCTTTTCTGCCGGCTCCAAAGGCTGTGTGTTGGCTGCACTGATGTTTATCTAGGATACAGCCAAGGGCTCCCGGTGCCACACCTGGGGAATCCTGCAGGGCTCTGCCTGCACCCACCCAGTCGGCAGCCAGTGGTCTCCCGAGACTGCCTGTCTTCCATCGAGCTGGGTTACAGGCACATCATACCTCCTTCCTCAAGGCACAGGGCTGGCAGAGCCCCTCACGTTGTACCCACGTGGCAAAGGCACCTGCAGCTTCAGTAGCAGAGAGAGGAAGCAAGGCAAGAGCTCCACGATCCTCAGATAACCTGTGGTTATGGTACGCAAGGCTCTTACTGGTTATCTGATTGTACAGAGAAACTAAACCAGTGCAGTCATCTTGGGTCTGGGAACGCTGTACCGGGCTTGAGTAATGCTGCCTCCCATGGAGACTCCTGTGATCCCCATCCCTGCCCTGCTGCCCAGAAGGATATTTGAAGCTCTGAGAAGTCATCTCTTGCCTGCAGTCGAGGTCAAGACAATGAGGTGCTTGGTTGATTGAAAAAGTCCTTTAGGACAGCTGGAATGGAGCTGATGAAAGCAGAACCTGAAGTGTGTTTTCCTACCAAAAGCCACTCTTGGCTAAGCTACTCTACAAGATAAGACTGAATCAAAGCTGTTCCATATTTGGAGCAAACTGCAACACCTGTCTGTCTGTCTGCCACAGCCCCTGCACTGTTGTAATCTATAAAGAATAAAGGGAAACAGGAAAAAAGGCATTTTGGGAAAGCAGACAGAAGCACTGTACGAATCTGAACACCCATATTGGGTATTCAGCTGCACAGCCTGAGATTCTGTATGCACCTGCTGTCAGATTTATGTAGAAATGAGACCTTATACTGTATATTTACCAGTTCAACTAAATGTAATGCAATCCACCACTGCCTGGACTTCCCTGGATGTTTGGCTGGGGGAAGAAGGGGGCAGAGTTAATGACTTTGATCAATCATCTGTTCCGTTGCTGTGGTTGTGAAACAGATGCTGGTTCTAATCTTGTGGGAAACTTGACCTATACAGACCAAGTAGTGTTACCACTGAAAATAGGTGTTAGGGTAACAGCGGTTTTGGGATCAATCTGGGGACAGTGCAAATGGGATCTTTAAAACTTATGGTGCCTCAAGACCCATTGTCTTTGAAAGGCTTCCCAGTGATTGTCATGACCTAAAATGCCCCCTCTTCAGATCATAAAAGTGGGGCTGCCCTGAGAACTCTGCGTTGTTTTAAATGCCATTAGTTACTGAGGACAGCTGACTGTGGTTTGGATCTGGAGGATGTTTGGTGGGGAACCACCTGTAGGTGACCTGTGAATGTGTTCTGTGTCTGTGATGAGTATAGTGAGGGGAATGACACCTTGAGGATCCTGGGATGGAGCTGCTGTCAGTCTCATGCATCTCCAGTTGACTTGTGGAAACACTGGCAAAATCTTAAGAATGTGGCATTTGCTGCCAGCATCTGGTGATTCACAGGAGAGCCAACACTTCTGAGTTAGGCTAGATTAGGTCCTTATAAACCAACAGAACTCTTGGATGTAGCATGGCATGTAGACCCAATAGTCCATAAAGTTCGCTGGAGTATTACCTGTCCTTTATGCATTAGAGGAGAAATCAGATGGCCTTTTTTGCAAGTTGCTTGTTTTTCTGACCTCCAGATCTAACACTTCTTTGGTTTCTTTATTTCGAAGTAAAGGTTGCAGTAATGGTTATGTACACAGAGATTCAACAACTAGGAGCTTGCAGAACTGCATATCATTTGTGCTGATGAAAGACAAATCATTAATGGCTCAGGTTAAAGGAGTTTATATTGTAGTTGCCATTCGTTTGGGTTGAGTTCCCCCCTCCTCCCCGCTGCTTTAAGACAAGTGGCATATGTGTGCTGTACAGGAGGTATGCCTGTTGTTTGTTCATACATTTTCCTCACATTCCTCAAAAACGGAGCAGTTAGATGACCTCAGGATGTTGTTTCACCCTGAAAGACTCTGTTGAGACTTCCCGCGTGTGTTGCTATTTGGCAGTCTCTAACTTGTTTAGTGGGTGTAAAAAGTTCATAGTGATGGAACTGCCGAGAATAAACTCAAGAACCTGAACATTTTTGTTTGCTGCAGCTTCCCATGTTAGGATCAGCTTTGTTCAATTTGGTTTGGTGCCTATTGCCAAGGGGAAGGCCAGGGATGTTGGAGTGTGTGAAGTGTATGTTTTGAGGGTTCTAGAAAGGTTAGGCATTTATAACAGATGTGTGTATTTTAGAACACAAAAAAATTAGTGTGCTTTTCATTAAAATGCTTTGTTTAGTGGAACCAAAATAGAAAAAGAAGATAATGTTGGCGGAGACCAGAAGTAAACAGGATTGTATCACATCAAAATTATACCAAATTGGGATAGGCTGCCGAAACAAATATTTATAATGGAAAAAACCCAAACTTGTGCCTGTTGGAACAGACTGTGTTCAGGCCTTTTTTGGACTTGCAAGGTGATTGAAGGGAAGGAGGAAGAAATGGTTTACGTACTCTATTTCACAGTTGCTTTTACTGTTTTTGGACAGTGCAGGAAAAAGTCACTTCAATGCAAAAGCTTAGGAATTTTGCCCAAAGCAAGTCCCACAGAAAATATTTCATCTGTGTAGAGGCACAGGCATAGATACTCATGCCCTGATCCAATAAACTAAGCATGTCCATAGTTTAAATGTTGTTGTAGTGTGTTTTAAAATTATGCATATGCTGAGGGAATCTGCTGGACTGGGGATTGCTGCCGACCCAGGAGATTTGAAGGATGCCACATGGAGTGTAGCCCACCCACCACTCTGCATCCGTATAGGAGGGACCGTGGTCCAAACGTTTGCATTTGAGGGTACAGACCTCCCAAAGTGCAAACAAGTTTGCTGTGGCATTTGCAGGATCCAAGTACGTTGTACTCTGTCAGGGCTTTCGCTGTGGCTAAATGCCACTAAATGCTCTGGAGCTCTTGGAAGCAGCCAAGACAACTCCAACATTTGCTTAAAGATTAGCCCTTCCCATCCTTCAGCTAAGGCTGATAGCATTAAAAATCACAAAAAAATCTCCTGCTTGCAGTGCCAGATTAGAAAGGATAATTTATCAGCACTTTTTCTTTAAAAAAGGGAATTTGTTAGTTCACATTTTGGATTGGAATAATTCAAACTGTGCTTGTTGCTGAGATGTTTCTTATGATGTAGGTTTGCTTTATTAGTGGTATCAAGTCAGAGCTCGGTGGCCTGAAGGCACGAGCAGTTACCTCATATATTTATTGTTTTGAAAATGCCGAGCAGAAATGATAGCTGTTTAACTTCATGAGTGATTTTTTGTTTTCCTCTTTCTGAAGCAATAAAATAGTTTTCGTAGGAATTTGCAGGGATGCATATGATTTCCTCTGGGTCCCGTTAGAAGAGAGAGGTTACCAGATATTTTTCTTTTATACAGGCAAGTTGTCTCTTATGATGGGGGAAGAACTTTTTTTCAATATAATAGTCATGTTGTTATTAGGCTACTAATAAATGAATAGTGATGCACTATTAAAAGAAACCAAAGTGTTACTTTGTTGGTGCACATACAATGAGTTAACTGCAAGCCATTGCTTGAGTTACTTACTGCTGAAAATGTAATAAAGATGCTCATTACCGCTGATGAACCTTTCACAATATTTGAGTGACTAAAATTAATGCCTCTGGGGTGGTTTACAGAGGTTCTCATCTTTGGCTGAGCCTTGAGAAAAGCTGTGTAGGGGATAGTAAAGCTGTTCCAAGCATTAGGGCTTTCAGTGTGGTCAGATGGCTCCTTCCACAAGATGGATATGAAATACAAAGTTATTATTGGAAAGGAAATGTGAGTGACTTCAGTCACATAAAGGATTGGTGCTAAATAAATAGTTACTATTGCTGAAAACTCACTCAGCCGACAGGGAGTAAACTCAGCAAACAAATGTCCCTTTTCATCCAAGGCATTGCTATGGGTAGATGTTACTTTGTTAATGCCATCATTAAAATTGACTCCCGTCTTGGAGAAATCTCAGCTTTGTAAGGAGAGGCTTAATTTTTTTAAGCTTCTTGTGACTGCAAGCAAGCTATGGCACAGTGATGGAGTAGCTGCTTCAAAGTGGAAACAGGTGCAGCTGAAGCCATTTGAGAGCTGCAGTTGTGTTGCTGAAGTTGTGCAGGGGAGCTGCACCCCAGGAGCGCCGGGCCCCTGACACTGCTGCTTGTCCTCTGGGTGCCCCCTGCTCTCTTAGTAGAGAAAATCCAGTTGGGCTGCTTTCAGCATAGGAGATGCTGTGTTAACCAGTTTTTCACCCACAAAATTAGCGTGAAAGAGAGTAATGCATGGCAATGAAACAATTTTTTTCTTAACTGAATAGGTTTGAGAGAGCATTTTACAGTTTCTACTGCAATTTGCTCTGGCACATTTTCAAATGTTAGGGTATGTCAATAGGAAAAAAAAAATTAACAGCGCTGAGGCTTTAAAATCAGGTTGCAACTTGCATGTTTAAATACGTCACTCAAATTGTGTTTGCTTTTATGTAAACACTGGTGTGAAAAGGAAACCCCCTTGCACCCTCCTATTTAATACTGCTCTTGACTATGGTAGAAAATCCTAGACACAGACAGCACATTTGTCACATAGCTTAAAAATGGTGCTAGAACACGTCTGCTTTGCTGATGGCACAATTCTCTTTTGTGGCAACTTAACCAGTGTGAAAGAAAACCCATGCACCCACTACCCAGAAGACTGTGGGAATGGGGAAGAGCAACAACAAAGCATAAGGTGGGAGCAAGTCTTCTCGCAGCATTGTGGGTTCTCTAAGCTCAACACAGCCTTCCCCATCGTGTTTCATATCTTTTGGTTGATACGTCTTCTATAAACTTGTCTGATCCCTTTTGAACCCTTTTATGCTCAGGAATCCATATCCAGGCAGAATCACAGAGAAGCAATTAGGGAGAAGAGCTCGCTCTCCTCCTTTTCAAGTGACTTGTGACCAGCAGGAGGTAGTCACAAGAAATAACACCACTGACTGGTAACAATCACTCTGGGATGGTGTTTTCATTCTAAGACACGAATGGGTGAAAAAAGCAAGCCTACAAAAAAGGAGGTAGTGCTTAGATCCCTCAGAGATGAGACCTCAGAAATACAGGGTAATAGATGACTTGGCTTAGGTTTTTCCTTTGGAAAGGAGAATTTTTTTAGGCTGCTTGGGTAAAAGGTGGAATGTTACCTTACTCATATTTCCAAGGGTATGTCTACTCTTAAAATAGAGGATAGTAGATCAGATTTTAGGAAAAATACTTTTTTTTCTTCCCCCCCTCCCAGGGCAACCCAAAAGTGGTGGGAGAGTTTCTGCTAGAAAGTGATGGTGCTTAAGTTTAACTTTCTTGAACTTCTTCTAAAAAGACTTAAGTTATAAATGTGGTTTTTCAGAAACTTAAAGGAATGTTTAAAACCAATGTATACTAAATGAACTTCATGCTGAAGTGCAGAGCTACTGTGGTGCTGCCTAATATGCAAAGAGCTCATTAAATTTTGAGAAGCTTTATGTATGTTCAGAACTGTCTTGTTCATAGAATATTCCCCATAAACTCCCAGCTATGCTGATGGTTAAAGAGTCTCTTTTTGCACGTTTTCAGATAATTTTAAACAGCTAAGCAACTCCATCCAGGTAGTTATATTTGCTGAAGTTTATATAAGCTATGCTGTCGCTGTTGATAGATGGTGAATCCTGTACAGGGCTTAAATGACCAATGGGATTCAAGTCCTTCTGTAGCTGCTGTCCCCACAGCCCCTGGCATTGCCTCGTGGTGCCTGCAGAGGAGTTGCAGAGCGTTGAGTGGAGGGAGGTGTCTCCTCCTCTCTGCCAGGCAGAGATGTACCTGTGCACCTAAACCCCCAGCACGCTGCTACCCTGGCCTGGAGATCAACCCCTGATGCCTGGGCTGCATTCCCTGGGTTTGGAAGGGTTAGCAAGCCTTCCTCTCTCTAATGCCCGATTCTTTTTAGTGGGCCCTCTGGGGGATGGGGAGGAAAAAGAACAACTAGATGTCATGAATGACTGAGAGACGTGCTGTCGGTGCTATTGCTTGCTGGATTTAAAAGCAAATTAATAAATACAATAGCAGGGCTGAGATGATCACCAAATGTTTTCTACCCAGTTTATCTGACAAATGCAGTTTGAAGTGTTTGTCTAGTTATTCTTTCTAAGCAGTTATTTATGGTGCACCACATAGTGCCATAATAAAGGCAAACTCACTCTTTATTTCTGCTTTATTAAAGCTACCAGACTGTGAGAGCTTATCAAAGCTGTGGGTGCAGAGAAGCGTCTGCTGACTCCACTTAGATGAATCCTAGAACAGAAAGCTCTGAGGAGCAAGGTCCCTGAGAAGTATTCTGGGGTCTTCTCCTTCCCTTATTTCTGCTTTACCCCAGCTCATCCCTTTACTCCCTTTTCTGGCAGTTGCCTCCTCTTCCTGCATTCTAGCTGGCAATGACCTTTGTGGGAGGCCCATCACAGAGACCTGCATACCATGATAAAGCAATCCCATGGCTCAGAGTGGTGGCATGAATTTAGCACTGCACCATGGGGACTGTCTGACTCGAGTCTCTCTTAGTTTGGGCATCCCCTGTAGATTTACTCAGTGAGAGCCTCTAAAGTAGCAAAGCACAGGTTAATGCAACAGCGATCCCTGAAATTCCCCTACGAGCACCGAATCATGGCTCTTGCTGAGGTTCTCCGAGCATGTACAAGTACTTGGCTATTCCTGCCCAGGACCTTATTTTGCTCTCCTTTGGGCATGTATTACATAAAACACAGGGAAAGATGCTTACCTGAGTAGTGGTTTTCTGAACAGTGTTTGAATTGAAATGCCCTGAAGGCAAAATGATAAAGTTTGAAGAAGGAAATCCAGGTCAGCATATGTGTGCTGAATGCATTGCTACAGCAGATTTGGCAGGCACTTGTATGGTGCACTAGACACTGTAAGCACAGACTATTCATCCAGTGTTGCTTCTGTATTTAAAATAAGAAAAAAAGAATACTCTTGTAGTGCCATAAATAACTTCTACATCTTCCTTGGCTTCTCATACAGTTAGCTTTTTTTTTTTTTTTAAATTTTGCATTCATGTCGACAGTATTTAAAGGTGCATTTGAAACAGAGCCTAACTACTTACATTTTTGTTACTTCGACCTTTGTGGTCCTTGCAGATACTTGTTGATTTCTTCTCTGTGCTCCCAACGATTTTGATTAATGCATGAGACTGCAATTAAATACTTACACGAGTGCTTGGCAGACAGGAGCTTGGCTTAGAGGAAAAGTACAACTATTAGCTCAATTTTATTTTTAAAGGCTTTCAGGATCATTTCTTCTTCAGGTCTCACACGTGTTAAGAATGGAATGCAGTCACTGGAAAAAGAACAATAGTTTCTTCTAGCTACAAGAATGAGGCATGGGGTTTGGTTGCTCTGCCTTTACCCCACAGATTTTACTTGTAGGCTCTTATTTATCCACTTGATGTATGGTATTTCATTTCGGTGACATTGTTTAAAAATGTGAATTTTTGTTTATGGCATATTTCATTCTGACAGGAGTTTACAGAGACTTCTGTAGATATTGGTTAGAAAATATTGACATCTCTAGGTGAA
This sequence comes from Mohoua ochrocephala, assembly GCA_013398855.1. Taxonomy (NCBI): domain Eukaryota; kingdom Metazoa; phylum Chordata; class Aves; order Passeriformes; family Acanthizidae; genus Mohoua; species Mohoua ochrocephala. The sequence goes on from VZTA01026202.1 coordinate 103,720, forward strand.
ATAGCTTTTGTCAGCAATTCTTTGCTCCACTGGGTGTTATGCATTGCTCTAATTGTTCCTTATAAAATTGCATGCTCTGCTGTATCAGAAAGCACAATGCATTTCTGGGGGCTGTCAGTTTGTGACTGTTCCCCTGACAATAGGGTTTTTCCTCACCTTCTTTTTGCCACATTGTGCCAGGCTGTGTTGAGAGGGCTGAACTGGGGATGAGAGGCTCTCCCCCACGCACGTGGCCCTTTCTCTTTTCCTTACCTCCTGTGAAGATTACCCTGTCCCCTCTGGTGCGCTAACAGCTAATGACAAGCCCTGATGCTGACAGAAGCAACGTGATCCCCAGACTGCAGTGCCAGCTGATTTGGAGTTGGGAAAGGATCCAAATGCTCAGAGCAGCCTGTTTTGCAACAACAGCAGTAGTATTGGATTGTTTTGGGGTCTGTGTGTGAGGGGAGCTCTACTGTCTTACTTGTTTAACTGTAGATGACTAGAGATAAGAGGCAAAACATATCCATTCCCTTGTCTCATGTTTGCCAGCAGTTGCTTGAATGTGGCAGGTGGTCTTCAGATAACTGCACTTGGATAAAATCAAGTTTTTCACATTTTAGTTTTTAATTCTGAGCGTTCTGAGTTTTTAATTCCCCAGCCCCTGAAGAGAGGATTCCACCTGGTATACAGTGTCATGGGAGGAGATAGGGGGGAAGGAGGTTTCCTGCTCAAGAAACAACTTTTTTATGTCAGCACCATTTCCATGCTAAGTTTTATTTGCTTTGGAAACATTTGGCTTGCCAGAAGCCACTGACTGACTTGAGGCAAGAACACACTGTATACCTTCTGCGAAAGACTACCTGTATTCAGGCATCTGGAAGATCTAGTTAGATCTTTATTTCTGGAGTAAGAACCACTCGGTAGGGTTGTAAGGTGTCAAGGTGATGACAAATTACGCTTTGTTACCTTGTGCTGACTCATGTCATGTGTATCATACCATACTGCAATAGTGAAGAGCGTGGAGAGGGAGGCTGTGCATCACTGCTTTGTCCTGTGTGCTGAACTGGATGCGAGTTCACCTTTGGTTGTCCAAAAGGCTCTCTAAAAATAGGACCAAATGTGCCCTTTTTTGTGGGGGTTGGGGTGGGGGTGGGGATGGGTGATGGAGTGGTGATGGGAGCAGCTCTGTAGCTCCGTATGGGTTTGGTGACTGTGATATGATGATGTGGCTTATTAGTGAACGACAGAGATCACAGGTATACAAGTGGAGATTTCTGAATTCCAAGTGGATGTGATTTCAGGGTTTGTGTACCCCTGAAACTGTCCTCTGGCATTCCTATTTTTCCAAAAGTTGACATCATTTTATAACTCATCTTACTGCCAAGTGAAACAGTGGAGACTAATGAAATGATTGCATAATGCCATTGAGAATGTGCTGAAAAATACTCAGAAGACATGCCAAAAAATGAGCAGTCCATTGTGACTAACTCTTGGAGCAAGAGCATTGGCTATTTAAAAAAACCAATAAAACAAAACAAAAAGCAACCCCATCGAATTTTCCTTTGAATTATTAAAAACAAACACAAAAGAATATAGAAACTAAATAAGTAAAAGTTTAGGGGGGCTTTTGATAGCTGTAGGACTCAGGCAGCCTGCAGGAGTATGGAGTAATTGGAAAAGTGATGGTTGTAGCTCTGCTGAGAAGAGTATATACAAGATTAGACTTAAATCTGTTTAAAAGCAAACATGATTGCTATGGGATTGGTTTTGAGGTGGAGAAGAGGCTGTATCTTGCTCATATGCAACTAGCTGAAGTGCAAACAACACACTTAACTTGTTCAAGAGCTTCTGTTTGCTACCAGAACCTGCATGCTTCTATAGAGAGGGATTTAGATTGTGTCTGTCAGCGTGTGTTTGGAAGGGCAGCCAGTGGCACTGACTACTCCTGGAGCGAGTCAGAAGGGCAGAACCTGGAAGCACCTGGTTGGTGAAGGATGGGGTTGGCTCTGCCACCTCGCAGTGCTCTGTGAACAGACAGAAATAGTGCCTCAGGCTCGCATTTGTCCAAGTGGATTTTATCCTCTAGCAGAGCTGTGGGAAAGTTTAAAGGAGATGGCAGCGTGATAAAATGGATCAGGAAAGAGCAGATCGTTGTCAGCTGCTTCACCTGCTTCATCCACTCCATCTGGTAGAAGCTGGGGAGTAGCTGCACTTGCAGCTCGTAATGGCAGGTGACTTCTGGTCCTCCGCTCCGGAGGAACCGAGCTGCTGCCAGCTCTGCTGAGCCACGGGAAAGGAAGAAGAGGTTGCAAAGGGCAAGGAGTGGCTCAGAGGCAGAAAAGTGGGAAAAGATTTAAGCGTGAAAAAAAAAAAAAAAAGAGGAAAAAAACCCCCACTAACTTAAGCTGCTGTGCATGTGGTCATTGCATGTGGCCGCACGCTTATTTGGAGTGATGTTTGATGCTGACATTTACGACAGCAGATTAAAAGATTTTTTTGGGTTTGCCTCAGTAGTTGCACTTATCCCTCAGGGCAAAGGCGTATGTGTTTGGTTTGGTTCCTTCCTTTTAAAAGCTGCTCTTGCTCCCTTGTCAGTAAGCTCGCCTGACAAGTTAAACAGAAATAGTAGGTGGAATGAATTTACGGATGGTTTAATGAGCATCTAAAAAGAGTAACTAGTCATGAGATCATTAGTAATTATACTGGTTTTGCTGAAATAATTCCTTTCCAAGTAACTGCTACCAGCAGGCATAAATTGTTAGACAGAATCTTGTGATTGATGTAAGTGTGTGTTAGAAAAAGTTAATATTCTAGGGAAAAGATGGGATCAGCTGTATTTATATGGAAGTTGCAATATTTCATGTGATCCCCTTCACTGTAGAGTATAAGCCAAGAAATGTAGTTTTCACACGTTTTTAGAAGAAAATTACCCTCACAGATGCTGTACATTAGCTCAGAGAAAGCAACATGATCAATAGGGCTATGGGAGAGGATTGAGGAGATGTTTAGGGCATGTGATTCTTTTTAACAGTGGTAATGCATTTGTTCATCCTGTTCTGGTATGATTAATCCAAAGCAATACACTGTAACAAATGAAACATACAGCACAGCTAATGTGGGAATTTTAGTTGGAGTAAAGCTGTGTAGTGCCATCGGCTTTTACTGGGAAGATGCCAGCTTTCTGCACTGGAGTATGTGGCAAGTAATTTCAGGAAAAAAAAGTAGAGCTCCTTAAAGATGACTATTTTGTGAAGAAAATACATATTCTGTACTAATTTTGGTCTCGAAAGCTGCTCCAAAATAGCCATGGAAAGCAGTCCAGCTATTTGTTGAAATATTCCAGCTACTAGTTCAAATAACTTTTGTTTGAAATTACATTATAGTTTACTTAAACTGATAAATGAGTCTTGGCAAGAGGAGGCATTCAGGGCCGAGCTCAGACACATGCAAATATCTTGTTTTCAGCAGAGCCACAACCAACAAGGAAAGAATGGAGTGGTGCTTCCTGTGGTTAACACAAAGTATTACTGACATTGAACAGTCTTTCTCAACCTTGTTAGTCAGGAAAAATAAGGTGACATAAATATCATACTAACCTGACACTCAGAATGAGACACAATTAGTGCTAAAGTTGTCTATTTTGAGACATTACTCCAGGAATTGTCCTTAGCAGTGTTCCTAATTTCTCTATTTGCTTAATGTCCTTTTTTTTGGAAGAGCACTTTTAACCCTCTAAACAAGGCCACTTTTCCTTTAAGTATGTGAAAAATAGCACTCATTATCATGAGAAGGATTTATGTGCACAGTGAGAACAGAGTTTGTAGATTGTAAAAGTTTACATTTTAGTGTCTTTTCAGAAACAAAAAAAAAATCCCCAATGCAGTGGAAAGTAGTTAAAGTTATCACTGTCTCCAAATGTAGCTACGCTGTGAACTGATCTCAGAAAAACTCTAGGAAAAACTTGTACCAGAAAACCCCCTTCTGCCAACAGTGTATGAGGCAGTTTTTAAAGGATGCCCACTATTGGGAAGAAGGCTCTGGGCTGTTTCACTGGTGGTTCTACAGAAATTTAAGCTAGCTGTGGAAAAATACCTACAAAAACCATTAGCTGCCACAGGAGCCAGCAGCAGCTCACAGTGGTGCCCTGCCTGGAGGCACAGGGATATGGTGGGAGAGGCAGGGCCAGGGTCATTGCTTCCTTCTGGGGGGTCTGCTGGGGGTACCTCCCATCCTTCGCCCCGCAGACACCTTTTCTGGGCCCCCACTGGGGCTGAAGGGCAGTCCTGGACGTGGCGCATGGCCTGGCAATGGCTTAGCACAGATAGCTCAAATGAGCTATATTTATTATAACGTGTATTTCCTGACTTGACACAGGCCAAGGTCGGTTTTGTCCCTTAAATGCAGGAGCTTCAAAGCAGCTGTTAACAGTCCCTCGAATGATCTATAATCCAATAGTGCTAACAGACTAGGGAACCACCTCGTTTCAGAAATCTGAAAAAAAATTGCCTTATGCAGCCACAATACAAAATAAGTATAAACCATTCGTATTATATACACAGCCAGATGAGCTGTGTAAACCCACAGCCTTCTTTTCTGGGTGAAAAGGAGGAAGAGGTGCCCCAAAAAGGAGGATCTTGGGGGGGGGTGAAATAAAATCAACAGGCCTCAGAGTCACAAAATTATGTATAGCTCTGTAGCAAGTGAGACAGTTTCTTGGCTCTGATCTAGGAAGGGAAGTCTGGAGAGGATCAAGGAGCAATAAACAACACCAGGTTATAAAGGACAAATTCTGCCAGGCAGATTTGATCAAAACTTTAGATCAAATTACACAAGTAGGTGATGAAGTGCTTGCTCTATCTAGGAAAGGATGAAACTGCATCGTAATGAAGGGATTAGTCTTGCAGAAGCTTCTTGCTGAGCTTGAAGGGATGAACAGGGCGGCTCAGGGAAGGAGTGGGGAACAGCAATATGCAGTGCTGGGAGGAGTATCCATGGATCAGGTTTTACATAAGGTCTCAGCTGAAGAAAATAAAAGCAGATTCTTCACTGAGGCTGTCAGACATGTAGACTTGGGTCTTCCTCCCCAGACTGACTAGCTGGTGTTGTGTGCAGAGTCCTGACCCGGACAGAGAGTGATTTCACAAAATGGCATGTGCTGTTTAACACTGTTTTTCTATAAAGGCAGAAGTGAGCTGCAGAGGTGGTTGAACTCGAGAGTGGAATTTATTTGCTCGTGCTGCTTGGCAAGTCAGAGAAATAATGTAAATGGGAGAAAGTTTCTGGAAGCTTAAAAACATAGTCAAGAAATAAAATGAGGTTTAAAGTGGAAAAATACAAGCTGGCACATTTTTGGGAAATAATTAAAAATGCAGATACTCCATGAAAGAAGACTCTTGGAAAACAGTAGTGCTGGAAAGGACTTGGGGGTTGATCATGGGAAGGGAGAGCAGCAGGAGCTTGGTGTGCAGCAGAAAAGACATGCCAGCATCTCTGTCACATTGCCTACAGGACTGTGGGTGACCCTGCTGTGAGCCAGACACTTTTTCCAAAAGTAGCAAGGAGGTATGATTTTAAAATAAGGATTTTGTATATTTCAAAGTGTTTTTTTTTAAGGAGTGAGCTGTTGGTCGGAAAATGTCAACTGGCTCTGTTAAATACACTTTTTAAAAAATGAAAAGTTTTGCTTTGGTTTTCTAAGTGATAGCGTCTAGGTTGCAGAGTCAAAATGTCAGGAATGGAAGAGCTGATGTCCTAAAACTAGGCTGACTCAGGCAGCTGGAAATGTAGATGTCTTAAGGCAACTCTCTTTGGTACTGTAGTTGGTGCGTGCCAGTCAGACTTCAGCATGCTTAAGTAAGTTGGTTTGAGGAGCTGTGTGGTTAAGGTCTTTAAAGTTCAGACACTGATCCATAAGCAAACTAAGTACAGAGCACTTTCTAAGTTTTTGTTTTTATAAATAAATCTTACTTCTTTTGGAGAGATGTGTGGTTTACAGTGTTCGAATGTCTTAGGAGGGAAGGGTCTCAGCTAGGTTAAAAAGTAGATTCCTTGTGGTTTTGCACCCAAATTGCATGCTATATTATTAGTGTGAAGCAGGCATTAAAATAAAAGCATGAAGAAGTTAAAAACATCAGAAGCTTCTGCTTGAAAGACATTTGTTACTTTAGAGCTGTAGCAATTCTAATTAGCAGACTTGCCCTTCACAGAGAACATGTCCAAAGGGCATGGCTGCAATCCAGCGGTAATTGTGATTGTTTCTTATATTCCGCAATCACAACTGTTGCCATCGGGAATCAATGAATGTATTCACCGTTCAGGGAAGGATTATTTTTGTGAACCCAGTCCCTTAATGAGCACTTCACTATGTAAGTAACTTTACTACCCCGTGTTAAGCAACATGCATTTCCAAGGATCAGGTGCTTAGCAGCAGGAGGCAGGGGTGGTGCTGATCTCCCAGCATGTCTGTGCAGAAAACAGTGCTCTGCCTCGTAGTCTCCTAAAGTCTTATTAAGCTTACGAAGCAGGTTGTCGCTGGAGAATGGCTAATACCTATACTTCATTCATAATTTTGATGGTGTTTGGGGAGACCTCCTTCTCAACATGCCGGTGGGATTGGTTCAAGTTTGAAGTTGGTACTGATGAGGGCTTCTGTTCAGCAGCCTAAAATCAAATATTTGCACCAGTAGCTGCCTGGTGCTCTGCCGAGAGAGTGTGGGGGGGATCTTCCTCACAGAGGCAGCTCTTGCTACGCACTCTCATTTGGGAATAGAGAGGGATAGATAATCTTCCCCCCACGTTGCTTTCTCACAGGAAAGAATCTGTCTCCTCCCCATGATCTGTTTTTGGAAATAAAGTGGTTCAGCCCAAGCAGGATAATATCTCTGCATTTTCTTGAATTGTCACTTAGAACAGTTTCATCATGTTCTGACAGCTTTTATGAGTGAGCACGCAGTCTGAGAGCGTTTTTAGGGAAACGTTATGCAAACATTCAAGTCAAGGTATAAAACATCTTCAGGCTAGATTTTTAGACGCAGCTATAAAAAAAAGTCTTTTTTCTTTTTTGGGGGGGGTAAAGCAGACTTGAGAAAACAGAATAGGAAAGTCTGTTGCCAGTATGAGCAGTCATCTAAGTTAAAAAAAAACAAACTGACAGCTCTGCACTACAGCAGGGTAGGGGTTGTTATGTTCTGAGGGAGGCATTTTGACTGCTTTTCCTTTGTACTTGTTGCTGCAAAGAAGGAAGGTGCCCTAAACTATTGATGAAGGACAGTTTTGCTAACCAGTGTGCTGATGCTGGAAAGACATTGCAATTTTACTCCTGGTAGTGAAGTCATGGACACTGATAACTGTGGAACTGGACCTACTACTGGAAGGAGTACCTGAAAAACAGGTACTACTTCAGCATGTTACTGTCTTGGAGAAAAGGATTCATGGAAATCCAGCTATGGCGCATCCAGAGGTTTCCTGTGATACTTTTGTATTTGGCATGAGCAGGTGTTGTAGTGACCCTTGTGTTGCTAGAGCCCTGCAAATTCCCCCAGTTTCATACCCTCAGAGTTTAGATTTCTGGTGTCTGCCAAGGGCTCTGCCTCGACATCATTGGTGGGCCCTTGTGCCCCTAGGTTATGTGATTAGAAGGGGATAAATACAGGCAGAGCATTTCAGATTGGTGCTTGTGGTCAAACTTAGTTTTGCAAGGCTCTTGCACCAAGAAATTAATGATGATGAACTTAGTAAGTACTACATGGAAAACGTTTATTATATTGAGAGGGAGATTGACAATTCCCATCAGCATGGGAATAATCCTACTCAAGGTAACTGAATGGCTCAAACTCCTGCTAAGGCAAGGCCTGGAGGAGCTTCTCAAAACATGGAGGAGCTTCCTCAGTGTATTATAATGAAATAAAAGAGAAAATCCCCATACTTCTCTCTTATTCTAAAATCTCAGTCTGTGTATTGTAGGAAAACATGTTTTACAAGTGATTGTCTTTTGAGACAAATGTTTTACATCTGTTGTCTAGGGCTGGCGGTCTAAATGACGTGAAAGGGAGAAAGAGTAATTCCATCTATTGACTGTGCAGCATTTTATCAGACTCATTGGAACTAAATTCACCATCTGTGCCTTTTTGTCAGGGTCAGTAATAGCTTTTCCTAAGCATTTTTTTTTTGAGAAGACTTGTTTTTTCCAGCAATTTAAGTAACCTTGTGCCAATGTACATTTTGAACAAAACCATGGGGTAGTTACTACATTTTTTAAAAGGCATGTTTGTAAGAAGTTAAAGGCCTAATCTTTTGAATGAGCAAATCTAGCCATCTTTTCTTTGCTTCTGTGCTGAGAGATTATTCCCAGAGCTCCTTGTGCATTGTGAGGCTTTTTAAAATAGACTTTATTAAAGCTGGTAAACCAGAAATGTCACTTAAGAGTTATATTATGAGCTAGAGACACCTCTAATTGGAGCACCGTGTTCCATGTTTACGTTGGAAATAGGATACAGCTCCCTTGTGGAGTACTAGAAAAAACAACCTCGGATTGTATTGTGCATGGATTTCCCCCAGCTTGAATTTGTCAGCCTTAAGGAAAGGCAGCAAATTGGTTTTGATCCCTACCAAAGTATCTCTGACTGGTTTGAGCAGTGGGGGTTAGCATTTAGCCCTGGGTGTACCTGTCAATGTTGCACTCACTGCCTCCTTTTAAAACTCTTCTTATTTTAATCTCTTTGGTGCGCTTTCTTCATGCTCCTTTTTCCAGTTTTGAGAAAGCTCTGGATCTCCTTGAGGAGCAGGTACTTCTGATGAACTTTGGGGGAAAAAAGCATCTGCAGTCACAATACTGCTCCCTAGCTCCAGCCAGATCTGGCTGCTGCGTTTGCTCATTAGAGTGAGGATGCAAACAGCAGCAGATGCCTGTTGGTGGTAATTAGATAAGAGAGTACTGCAAATGCTGCACTGAGAGGGGAGGTGCTTCCCAGACAGGTTGGAGAGGGATCATTCCTGTTTTGAAGGGCTGTTACTTGACTTTCCATAGCCCAGCTTTTCTGACTGTTTTGCTGATTAAGCAAGTGCACCTCCTCTTCTCTGTTCTAGTTTCTTTCTCTTTCTGACTTTTACATGTCCCTCATTTTCCTATTTTCATTGCACAGGACTCTATTAGTTGTGAGTTGGTTGTGGTTAATCTGCACTCCTGTGTGGGGACAATCGTTTGGAAACACCAGTCTCCTTGCGTTTTGCAGAGTGTGGCCCCAGCTGCCTGGGGACACAGAGCAGAAAGTGACCTTTATTGCAGCTTGGGCTCTGGTTGCTGTGTTTCAGGGCAGTTCAGTGTCGAGCTTGTGGGCTGGCTCTGGCTTTTGAGACAGGTCGTCTTCTCCTGTGCTAGAAAGAAGTGGAAGACTGCTGCACAGAGCAGTGTGGGGCAGAGACACAGGCAGGAAAAGTTCTTGGTTAAGAGGGATGAGCTGCCTTAGGATAGCTGTTGTGCTGAGCTCAGTGCCTCTTCACATCCTCAGCCACATAAGTCATTCTTGCATGCGGAGGGGCTGTGGACAAATGAACCTGGAAAGAGGAGGGACATGGTGGCATCTTGCTTTTTTAGGCCAGTGCTTTGACTGACCTGGTAGCCTTAAAATAGGTAGTTGTAAGTGGCAGGAAGACTGTTATAGCAGGACTGCAGGAAAGGGATGCCACAGACACTGGGGAGCATCAAAAGCATCCTCTTGTGCTTTATCCAAATTGACATTTAGCCTGTTGGCAGGTTTCAAGCCTGCTGCATTCCTATCTCAGGATGAGATGTGAATAGCTTGCATTTACGGTGTGGTGGGTTTTTTTTAACATAGGCTACAAATAAGTGCTTTGTTGTGTATTAATATTCACAGTTCTTTGGAAACTGTGAATATGGTGCAAACTTCTCTTATGTTTAGTGGTGGTGTACAAAGTTCATTCCAGCCCGCTGGCTCTGTGTTTTATTGTCTTTGTGAGGTCCTTAGCTGTGAAGTGGACTTTATCAGCAGCTCTGTGTGATTGCAGTGCTTCAGTCCAGGTGTGGCAAGCTCTCCTAAAACGCATTTTTGTGTGGTGTTCAATCTGTGCTTTACTTCTCGTGGTCTTGCTGTACAGATTGGCAATTCCTCATCTACATGACCAGTCTTCCATTTCAGTTTGCCTGTTCAAAATGCCTGGCTGCTCAGGGTGCAAGCACTCCCCTTCCCTCCGTGCTGCACCAGGGGTGTGCCCGGCCAGCACAGCTCACCTGAGACCGTACCAGTACAGGCCAGGAGCCCGTGTCACCCATGCTGGCAAGTGCAGCTTAGTTGAGGGTGTGAGCAGCACTTCAGAGAAAAACACGTGAGCTCTGGGCATTGAGCGGATACTTCAGCCCCAGTTTTAACTTTTACAAAGGCAGGGATAAACAGAAATGAAAAAGTCTGCACAAAGACCCTGTTACCTACCTTTCTGTCTGTTTGGCTTATCTCCATGGGCTTCTCATCTCACAGCGTGAGCAGGGCTTCCTGGTGGAGGCTTTTGTGTTTATTTTCATTCAGGTATTGTGCAGGAGGTGATCTGGATCTGGGAAGCCATGGCCCCCCTCTAGGCTTCCAACCCAGCTGTGAGTTTTTCAGATCCAAAACCTCCCCTTGGGAATTTTTTAATCCTTACTTTGATCGAGAAGATATTTTGGTTAATTGGCAGGGGGTTTTTTTTTTTCTTTGGAGAATTATGAAGTCCCTTGGATGCAGCTGTATGAGATAAGACACTTCCTAGGTAATTCAGTGGAGTCCATTCAGGTTTTAGCCAAGCAGAAGAGCCCTCCTTAGCGAATGCAGTAGAATGGCAGTAACTCCTTTCCAGGCTAAATGCTGACCTACTCTCAGGGCAGATAGTTTTTGTGTTATGAATCCTATGGCCCCTCTAAACACTTCAGTTGATGGTAACATTTTAGGCAGTTATGTAACTGAGCTGTATGAAGGCAGCTTGCTTTGGGCTCTTACCCGAGGGAAAGAAGTACAAATCAGCCTATTGTGAGCCACAGCTCTCAGGAAATCGGTTACATCTTTCAAGGAGACTAATCTGGAAACGCTGTTAGGTAATTGATTGCTCTGATGTATTTGATACAAAGTTAAATAAATAAAGATGCTAAGTAGAATGGTGTATCATTTTGCAGTGATGGACTAAACCAATCCTGGGGATCCTTTCTGTGTGTCTAATGCCATACTTAGTTTGCAATACCCTGCCCTCACATTATATTCTTGCTTTTCACAATAAGCCATAAGTGCTAGTTATCAGAGAGGAGTTAGATCTTCCCACAAATTGGCTTAGGGGAATGTTTTAATGCATCTGTGCCTGTATCCTTGACTGTCTCTCCTGATCCTATAATTCAAAAGCAGATGACAGCTGCAGATAAAACGTATGACATAGCTCACGATTTGCATGGGAATTGAAGAGGAACCTCTGAGAAATATGCTCCCTTTGCAGAGACAAACATCAGCATGTACAGTTGAGTATGGCACTTAATGAGCTTCCTTAGTCTGCAGGTCAGACCTGACATTAACCAAAGTGACTTGGAATAATTTTGATCGGATGGCTTAAAAGGTCATACATAAATTGAGTTTTGAGGTTGCAGATGACTTTCTAATGGATTACAAGCTTTTATCATGAAAGCATCAGGTACAATCGGTTTATACTTATGAGGGGCTCTGACTAAGACTGATTAGGTGAAATTAAAAAAAATGGAAAGCCAAGTTGAATTTCTCTTAGGATTCACAGGGCTTAATTTCTTCTTAGACACTGAGACCCCTTCGGTTTGGAGATTATCTCCCAAGTAAAATAATCACATTCCATTTAGGGGCATCTGAAACTAAACTGGATGAAGTACTGGAAAAAGCCCTGTCAAGAGCAATCTAGCACTAGTAGTAAAATGGACTGAATAACCTCAGACTGTTTGAAAAGGCCATGTTTACCATGTCAGCAGAGAGCACACTGCAAAGTCTGGCATATTGTAATTATTTTGCTCCTAGTGTACAAAAATATGGCACTGCCTCAGATATGCCCTGATAAAAGCTGCTATGACTGTGCTACATTTCGTCCCTTGTACCTCATACTAAAATACAGAGAGACCATTTTCACCCTGCATTTTTACCTTCTGGCTACCTCAGGACCGAGCTATTCTATCCAGCTGCACAGCTGATGAGGATATGGGGGCTTGTTTTCTTGCCTCAGAAAGCAAGACTCACTTTTGCGTGTTTGATACCCATCTTATCAGGATACGCATGAACCTTTTCCTTTCTTGCCACTGTTAAAATTAAGAAAATAGAAGTGGTGAGACAGATGAATGCAGTATCGATGTAGTAAAGGACATGAAATAAAATGCTGTGGAAGGGTTGCAAAATCTGGTTAATGGTCATAAATATTTTACTCAGTGTTAATCCCACAGATGCTGGTGGCTGGTTAGCTGCCCACATCTTTGAAACTGGGCATTTGGAAGGACTTGCTGTGATGTATTTGCAGGCAGTTGTTTTATGGAAGTTCATTCTTGGGAATGTGGCTGCTCTTGAGGATCCAGTCATTTTCACAGACCAGTGAATGAGAGTGGCATCAACAGGGGTGAAGAACTATGTTCTTGAAAGTCAAACCTGAGTCTGCTTTCCTTTGAAGCTGTTTTAAATTTGGATTTTTGGATTCCAAGGCTGACAGTCCTTGTTCGGTAGCCTTACTGAGCTTGTGGGTCCTTCAGGGTTGGCAGGCTATGTAATAACACAGATGTTCATTCAGTGTTTAGTCTGCAATTGCTGAAATAATTGCCCAATCTATGTACTTCATGCAATTATTCAAATAAGTTTGGTTTTTTATTACTATTTACTGTTCCTGAACCCTTCAGATCTCAATTAAAATGATTTTGTAATTGTTTTGGACTACTAGGTAATGATGAGAAGTGGGGATAGTGATATTTCAATCTAGAGGATATTTGGGTAATGTTAGTTTAAGAGCAAACAATTTTTTTCTCTCTCACTTTTTGGAACAAAAGATAATTCATGTTCAGTTGACAGCAATTTTCATTTATAATGGTAGGTCATGCTGAAGACTGTGTGGCAGTATGACTCAAGTTTTTTAAAATGACATCCATATGGTTGGCTTGTTTTGAAAAGCAGTTTGAAAAATAATATGGGCCAAAGCATAAGTCTCTGCTGTTCCTTTTCACATCTTAGTATTCAGAGGACAGCACTTGTTGTTGGAATGCCTTGAGTTACTTGTTGTTTGAAATCAAAAGTGCAAAAGGTTGCACGTTGTTTAGATGTTGTAGTTTTAGGGGGTTTTTTGTTTATTTCTTATGAGTTTCGCTGAGAAGAATGAACCAAACATAGAAAGCAGGCTGTTTCTGTAGAGGCTGAAAATGGCTGCTGAGCCATTCAACCAGAGATTAATTATGGGGTAGTCAGCAAATGTTCTGGGGAGAGCTGTCCACGGGGAGTACTTGTACGTCTGGCTGGTGGATGCTTACTTGAAAGACTTAAGGATAATACAACATAGTTAATGAGATGATTAATTAGGCAGAGGATACAATGAAACTGTAAAAAAAAAATATGATGGAAAAAAGCCGACATCTTTCTAATAAGCTGTTCAAACTCAATAGAAACCTGTTTTTGACTCAGTAAACCGCTGCTATCGCAGAACTGAAGATCTGCAAAGCTGTCTGGGGCACAGACCGAGAAAGATGGTTGGCAGTCTTTGGGTGAAGATCTTTAGAAGATAAATAACGTTTTGTTTGAGTAGATGTTCATGGGAGAAAATTTCCATCTGTAACAAAGTATGGGGAATGTTTGGTGTTTCTCCTCCCCTTCCCCCTGGTTTATTTAAAAGAGATGAAAACTTGAACTGTTTATATTCTTTTACATTTTCTGGCAGCCTCCCAGGCCTTGGGAGTGCCAGCCCTGCCTTCCCAGGGCAGAGTGAAGGTCTGGACCCTTGGCATGCTGTAATGTAAAGTATGGGTCTTATCAAACTAACTGCTTTGGGCTTTAAATTAGAGTTGAAATGTGGAACTGTCTAGCACATTTCTGTTGCATGTAACTCTTAAAAGCAGGTTTTAAAATTTGTTTTCAATTTTCTTTTAAAAACAGAGGAAGTTGCAACAGAAATAAAGAATACAGCGGTGCCAAAGTCTTCCTGTAGGCAAAAATGTTTGTTGCTCTGACCTTCGTGTGCAGGATTCATTTATCACATCAGTGGAAGGGCTGGAGTCAGGCCATCTTGTGGCATCCTTCAGACATTCATCTTACTGTAGGATGTGCAAGTCATATCAAATGCTTCTGGATTGCAGGTCCCATAATAATTGGCCATAACCTGCATATGGCATGAAACTCCAGATATCTTTTTGAGCTGACAAGCAAGGAGGGAGGTAACGGAGCAGAGTGGCAAACAAAGGTTGAATAGCGTCAGCGAGCACAACCCACAGGTCTGTGCAGGTGACTCCCCATGGGCTCCATGCCCATTCGATGTCCCTTAGGGATGGATCACAATAGAGCATATGGAGAACTGGTAGCCCTTCTTAGGCTGTGGTGCTGCCCATCTCCTCCCATAGGAGTGTCCTATGGGGAAGAGACAACACAGAAACAGCTGCGATCTAATGGAATGGGTATAAAGATTGACAAGCAGACTTTCTGTCACCTTAGGTCCCCTCTCCTACACGCTTCAGTTTGTCCATCCATTGCCCTATGTTAGATGGGCAAGATCTGGACTCTCTGGAAATTGAAACCTGTGTTTATTACACCCAGGACAGCTGAAACAGACTGATAAGATACAGGCTAACTCCAGTAAAACCTGCAACTTAATTTGATGACAGTGAGCAGTGAAAGACAATTTCCCTTTAATTACAAACTAAAGAAACATATGTATTTCTGGTTTTTGAATAATGTGAAACTGTTTCCAGATTTTCTGTGGCTTTAAATACTAAAATGAAGATGTGTTCAGTGGAAGCTTTCACAAATGTGACACAATGTGGAAACTTGGAATATTTTATGCGTATAACAAGGCTGTTTTGTTTTATGTGGAAAAAATACTCACTGCTTCTGCAGTGGCAGTTTATATTCCTGCAAGACTGCTGTCTAGATGAAGAGTCACAGTTTTGCTTGCAAGTGGAAGCAGGAGCTTAAACAGCTGGACCATCTTATTTGCATTACTCTTACATTTAATTTATTTGTAATACCACATGTAGTGATTTAGGCACGGTGTAGATCTATCGAGCACTTAATTAAGAATGTGGAGTCTAATCTATTAAGAGTTGCAATAAGGCTTCCTCGATATTTGTGGTGTATCCTCATGTAATGAGCAGAGAGGGATGAGCAAGTCCTGGTCTGGTCACTTGGCAGTTCCCTTGTTTTCCCTCCTGCAGTGAGGCTCCGCATCCTCAGGGCGTGTTTGTTCGCCAAGCCTGGAGGTGTCGGGGAGAATGGGTCTCGTTGTTCCTCCACCCCATTCCTCCCTGGAAAACAGGCAGGGCTCAGGTTCCTTTTATGCCTCTGCCTCTCTCACAGCTGGGCTGGGGAGCTGAAGAGAAAGGTTGCTGGAGGGCTGGCTGGCTTTTCTACCTGGAAGGGTGAGGGACGGGTTAATGCCAATGTTAATCCTTGAAAGGAGGGATGTGCTTCTACAAGCAAAGTCTGCCTTGTTCTGTCCTGAGGTAGGGCAACCAGGCTGTCTCCTGTAGTGCATTTGCTAAGATTTTAAAGGATGCTATTTCCCTTCTGAAATACAATTATCCAAAAAAATTGATACGAGGAAGAGGGACCCAAACTGCCTGTGCAGAAATGACTCAGTGACCCTTATAAAGCTTAATGCTCTGTGCTGTCTCTCAACAACTGGATTTAGTATTAACTGAGAGAGAAGATGGTCTCCAATTTGCTGTGTTTCAGCAAGACTGAGGAGTAAAGAGCTGATTTACAGTGGTGAGTTGTGCAGAGAAATCGTGTGCTCTGTAGAAAACAGTGCTCTGTGTGCAGAGAAGGTTCAAGGCCATGGTCTAACCCCTCTAAACAAGGCAATGGTCTAAACATCTATTTAGTGGGGTTAAGAGCCAAATGTGATAGAAACATTTTGGAGCTGGAGGTTGTGTGCTGGAGATTTCCATCATGTGGATATGGATAAAGACACACCTCCCCTGAAACAAGGGTTACTTTCTCCTTCAATTCCAAAGTGCTATCTGCTGAAGACACTGCCACCAGCAAAAACGCTCTTCTCTCAAATAACTGTTTCCCTTTAATGTTAGAGCATCTCCTTTCTGTTTGGTTTTTCTTTTTTTTTCCCTCTAGCTGTGCAATGGATTGCACAGATGGCCTAGCATAAGGAAGAAGGAAAATAAGGATGATGCTTTTTGATGGATTTATTTGTATACAAGTCCCAGTGGACCTAAGTATTAAATAGCTTCCGTTTTTTAAAGTTGGCACGAGTATACAGAAGACTGGGCACACATCACTAAAGCTGGCTTTTTTTTTTTTTTTTAGTAGATCAAGTGGATTTTAGTCTTAGAGTGGATTTTTAGTAAAAGCTTGTAAATGACTGAACTTGAGTTTCTGACAAGTATAACATAGTGGGGGAGAAACACAAATGTTGATTGAAAGGAAATAATATTCTAGAAGAAACCTTGGAGCTGTTGTTGGGACTAGCAGGTACAAATTGCCTCTACTAATTAGGTTTTACATGCAGAAATGTTTAAACATTGATGAATGATGTAGAGATGATATGAAGTACGATTGGGTATAAAACCTGCTTGTCTGTCTTGTGAGACAGTGATGAAAGTTGATGTGCTTGTGTTGAACCCTGTTGGTCAATACCTGCTGAAAAGCTGTTTTCCACTAAGCCTCCATTAAAAGCTTTGGCTGTCTGCTAAATGTCAGAAGGCAGGGACTGGTCAGAGAGAGGTTAAAGAGCTCACCTCTGTAAT
Source organism: Mohoua ochrocephala (assembly GCA_013398855.1). Taxonomy (NCBI): domain Eukaryota; kingdom Metazoa; phylum Chordata; class Aves; order Passeriformes; family Acanthizidae; genus Mohoua; species Mohoua ochrocephala. The sequence continues at coordinate 120,632 of VZTA01026202.1, forward strand.
AACATATGCTGCACTTTGAGTTTTCATTTCTTTTTTCTTTCCATTGGTGGCAACTGCTCAGTTATCTCGGGGAGAGAGGGAGGTATCTCCAGTTGCTTACAGCTGCATTTAAAATGCAATCACTGTTTATATGCATTGTAATGCACAGGAGTCTTGACTGAAAACTCAGCTGAAAGCAAGATGTTTGCATGTAAAGCATTGAGGATGATCTCTGAACCTTTAAATGTAAAAGGTTAGCCAATGTTTTTGGCGTTGTTAGCGTTGATGAATAACCCCTGTTCATGAGGGGCAGTGCTGAGGATGCTATGGAGTTATAGCTATAGGGAGAAATGGCATGTGTGGACTGAGCGTGGACACCCTGGGATTGCACTTCAGGCACTTTAACTTCCTCCTTCAGCTACTGGAGAGGAGGAGGAAATGATCTCTCTTTCCTCTGCTCTTACTCATCGACCTTGGAGGCTCCATCCATAGTTAGTTATTGTGTATTTGAGTTATTTCTGGCTCATTGTACAGTTACATAAATGCTTGTGCTGGAAGAGTGCAGGGGGTGGGAATATTCCGCTAGAGAGCTGGAGGCAAAGCAGAAATACTTTGCTTCTTCCCCTCCTGACAGCAGTGCTGGTTTCAGTGGGAGTGGGTTTAGGGTTTGGGAGAACATGCTACTCCTCCTGCTCTTCCTACTTTTTATTTTGCAGTGTTTCGTGCATCTGCCCTCGACTACTGCTCTGTGCTCTCACAAGTTGATGTGGTTCTTGTTTATTTCTGTGTGTCTTGTCCCCCTGCAGTGTTGCTGGATCCTGCTGGCTTGAATTGTAGACATTCCAGTTTTACTCTATTGACAAGGTGATAGCAGTGCTTGGAGATACCAGAGATACCAGCAGTTTCTGGAAGAATCCCCGCATTTGATATCATTTGAAAACTGCCTGTCTTTTACCCACCCAAGATTATTAACTCATGTTTTGCAGGCAGAGTTTAAATTCTGCAGGAATAAAAAAAAGTGTGGGCTTGCCCAAGGAAACTTCCCAGGCATAGGTACTTGAGAAAGTGTGTTTTGTTTGGTTGGGGTTTTTTTCATGCCAAAGGAATGCTTCTATTCAAGAGGAACTTTCTTGAACACATACCTTTCTTTGTAGTGCACTTGTGTGGTTTCGAGTGTGAGATACATTTGCAGTTTAACTGCAGGCTGTTGCTTGGCAGTGAGAGTTACAGTAATTGAAATCACCTGTCAATAACTGTATTGATTGGCCTTGTCTTTCTGGGCATCTTCATGAACTGAAGCATGAAAACATGACCTAGTGGTGCCTAAAGATAGAAAATAATTTCTTTAGAACTGCAAATACTGATAACCTCTAGAGATGTGCTTGGTTATTGTCAAGTTGTTCTATGCATGTATGGGCACGTAGGCAACCTGGTTTCTGTACAGTGGCTACAGTATTCTCTCATGTTCTCCTAGTTCAAGACAAGTATACAGAGGAAGCTGGAGACAGTGCTAGAGAGATGTTTTGCCTTCCAGTCGCAGAAAAGCGGTCTGATTTGGAGCAGGGAGAACAAAAAGTCATCGTGAAAAAAATCAACAGGTAGTACAGTATAGTATGTGTGGGAAATTAAGTTCTTTGAGCAGAGAAGGGCAAGTTTTAAATGCCTTGTGACTCCCGGATGAAATGGAATTGGTCCCACAGCTTTGCAGATGGATCAACATCTTTGGGTATCGAGGCAAAGAGGTTGGTCAGCCCTTTAAGAAATGGGGAATAAGCAGGCTCTTTGGTGGGACTGAAGGTGGAATGTGCAAGAGGCAGACAAACGAGCCCAGTTCTGGGAAAGAACCATGCAGGTTCAGTGCCTGTGAGAATGAAGGTGGCTGTTGTGGTCACCCTAATAATGAACTACTAAATAAACCTTGCAGGCCATTAGAGGATGGAAAATAGTTGTAAAGGATGTGCTAGCTTTTACTTACAAAGTACATTCTATTCAAGCTTTAAGAGATGCTAATAAAAGTGAATCATATGTGGAAAATATATTTATCTGTAACTGAATCTTCTCTTTATTATGTGTGTGTTTCCATATGTGTGCATCTCACATACTGATAAATGAGATCTGTTTGCATGTATACATGATGCCATTTAAAATCACAGCAACAGAAGGATTTAACAAAAATAACCTTTTGTCCTGGTAACTACTTTTTTCAAGTTTAAAAGGGTAGGGGTTTTTTTAACAGAACATTTCAAATCAGAATGTTCATTTTGCAGAGCTCTAAGGTATAAATGTATGCTCAAACCTTGGCTAGTAATTAGGTTATTATCAGATGGTAACTGGCCTGGGGACCTGAGACAGCAAACTGACATAACTACCTTGTGATATGGAGATGGCTGTTTGTTTCTACATAGACTTACTTTCAGTGTTGTTGAAAATAAGATTATTGTTCAATTTCCAAAGAGACAACAGTAGAAAGAGCAGAGAAATCAGGCAGTATGGGGCTTTATAAACAGTTAAAAAAAGCTCAAGTCAAAGAGTTTGAGCTCTAAATACTGTTTCTTTTCATTCACTGCCAGGGTCACAATGCAGGGTGGTGGCAGGCAGAATTGCAGAATTGCAGTGATAGGTTTGCATTTCATGCAAGCAGTTGAAGTGAGCAGGGCTGCAAAGCTGCAGTCTGGGGCCATTGTGTTTTGCTGAGAGATGCCAAGCAGAGCTCTGGTGCAGAAGACTCTGAAATGATTAAAATTCTCACATGGTGGTTAATATGCTTCTTATCAGTATCCTTATTTGAGATTCATGACTGTGCATCACAGAAGGCTGCGTCGTGATTAAACCCACTGCACTGGTTTTCTCTTCTGCATCAAACAGGTGGAGACAAAAAGGCATGAAAGGATGGCTGGCTGGAAAACATAGCTGGCAGAGGGATGAGGTGACAGTTGAAGAGTCAAACTCTTGGTTGATCTAAGCAGGCACAGAATTAGACTGTAGTCCTGGAAAAAGTGAAGTAGATTGTTAGCGTGGCTGAGTGCCAGACTTTCTTTTCTCCTTGTTTCAAAAACCATGGTGAAGTTGGAAACATGAGTGAAATGTTAAGACCTGTTAATAAAATCTCGTTCTGTCAGCCACTATGCAGCTGGTATTTCCCTTCTGGAATCAGAATGAATGGGTGAATGGTTATTAATATGTAATGAGATCTTATGGGAACAATAGCATTGCAAGCAAAGGAAAAGAGGGATTTAGAGAAGGGAATCATTCATGTGGAAGTTAGGCTTGCCATGCTGGCATGTTAGTGCTAATAGGGCATGGTCCTGAAGGCTTGTGCCAGTGTTTTAAAAGCTAGAAACAGCAGGGTGCTTGAACCGTGAAAGCAGGCGCCCTCCTGACACTGTGCTGTATCAAGTCTCTTGTTCCACTTCCCTGCCTTTTACCATGTTTTCCTCTATCCTCTGAAAACTGCTGGAGGCAGAGGTCATGCCTTTTATTTGTCCATAAAGTGCTGCTACTTGTGAGGAACATATTTTGTTGGTTGCTAGAGGAACGAGAGCATTGGTAACAGACCCTTGCATATAAAATTCCTTAGGTCTCTATAAAAATGCATTTTTCCCAATCTGTGTGGGAGCCTGTGACTCCTGAATTTCTAAAAACTGAAGGTGTACACTAAAGAAAGGCTCAGTCTGTACTCAGACCAAGCTCTGTGCTGCTGACTGTCCACTGTCTGGGCTGGATGGGCATTCAGTCTGACCCATTCATTGCCCTGGTGCTGTGTCACATGGACAGAGCAACCCCAGTAGAGCTTGTGTTCCTCCTGGGCAAGGGAAATGCCAGAACACCTCCCTCCATGGGATATCCCTCTTTCAGTGGCTACACGGTGTTCAGTGCAAGCTTTGTTGTACTGTACTTTTTATTAAACAGCTTCATGACTTGGGCTTGATCACCAAAGAATTTTGAGGTTGGTCATTTCTGATGGAGCTCACCCTTACTGTAGCAACGTGCACCTTGCACTCCAGTGCACGAACAACCACATACTATGGCTTTGTGTATTGGAAGATGGAGAATAGATATATTTTTAACACAGTTTAACACAATGTTTTCCAAGTGTTTATTACCGAAGGACTGTATTGGGATGGAACATAAACCTGCTGTTCCCAGACTTAAAATGTTACTGTCTCTTGTTAGCTAGGTATTAAGCATAGGATATAAACTGGATAGGATTATTTTTTAGTTGGCCAGTCTTGGTCAGATGATTTTGCCATAAAGCTTTTCTGGTGCTGTTTCATCAGCAGCATGTGGGCTATTTGCAGGTTGTGTTAAATTTGTTTCCCAACCAACTTCTGTTGATCCATTATGGACACAAATAGACAGCTAATATGTACCTAGAAGAATCTGTTCATGGTGCTGTTAATTGCCTCTCGCAATGGGTTGCTGCAATACTTGTGTGATATCTAATTCTTCCAGCACCTTTGTGGGTGTCTGCCCCATTCCCTGTCTGTAAGGTGGCATTTCCCTTGCGTGGCTGAACCTCTCTGTGTGAAAGAAAGGGCGCTGGAGGCTGAGCAGAGCTGCAGGTAGGCAGGTGCTCTAAATCCATGCCCAAATAGAAAAGATATACAACAGATACAAATGCTCATTAAAAAATTATTATTTTGATATAACTCACAGATTTCCACTTCCCTGCCCTCCATCCTTCGATGAGTTACTTTTCAAGTTTGTGTGAGCTTCCAGGGTAATTTCTACTTCTAAGATCAAAAGGCTTTTCACAGTTGTGCAGGTGAAGCTATGATGGATTTCGGGTATTTCAGAAAAGCTTTATGGAAAGGAATTTCAAGAGCTGCATCATAAATATAACTGAGCAAAACAAATACAAAGGTGGTAGACTGGCATTTCAGTGCTGAAGTGTGTGTCTCACACCCAAACCAGCCAATGAACAGATTCAGGAATTCAAATGCACAATGTATACTCTGAAGCAGAGGAAATACAGATTCATAGCTGTGTAATGAGGATTGGTTCTTGTAAACAGAGCGGCATGAGGGCATAGATGCTAATTAAGCATGCAAATTGAATTTGCAAGGATTTCCAAGCAGGGAAGACATCTAAAAGCAGGTTTGATTTTTCTAGAGGATAGCATGAATGATTTGCCTTTACTGCTTATCAGGATGCCTCTAGGAGCTTAGATGTAGTAGAGTTCAGAGCTTTTTAGAATCAGCAAGGGAAGTGCCAGGGACAAAGTGACAGGCACTTTCAGAAGTGACAGATCTGTCCTCCTGGCTCAAGAGTTAAAAAAAGAAAAATTAAAAAAGAATTAAAAAAAACCAAACCTGTTTAAACTTTTTAAAATTTAAATGAAACATTTATGACTTAGTTGGTGATTGACCCTTTAGCTCTCTCACTCTGATCAGTACTTTGCTAGACTGTTAAAGGATTTTTTTCTCTGCTGAGAGTTACCTGCATGAAGCTGTAATTGTGGGTTTTAACTAGAGTGAGGTTTGCTGACACACCTTCCCTGCAGGTTAAAGAAATCACAGCATTTTATGACTTTCCAGAGGCCAGCGGCAGCTGGGAGAGTCTGAGCCACAGTGATCTGTCACTGTCCTTATCTTCCCATTCACAGAGCTGTGGGAGAGGGCTATTAATCATCCTGCCTAAGGCCTGGGAGTGTGTGGAAATGCACAGAGAATTGCCATAGCTTCTGAACAGCCAGCACGGGGGATCTCATAGTTGCTGCCTGCTTTAGGTCTGAAATACTGACAGATTCATCAAAGTCTGAGTGAGGACCCGTTTTTCCTTCTGGGCTTGTGTCAGAGCTGCCACCTTATCTCCCCTGGAGAAGGCAACAATCGGTTTCCTGCTGAATCCCCTCCAGGAGCAGTTAATGTGGCACGAGAGTTGGTTTTGGCAGGAGGGACTGTAGCGTGTTTAGGTTTGTTGTAGGTGTGGGCACTGAGGCAGTGGTGGTGAGGAAAGAGTGAGAAAAGAAGAGAGGCCCCTTTCTATAATCTTTAGGGAACTACTGAGGTGGGATGAGAGCTGGTGCCGGGGGGTGAATGGGACAGTTTATCTTCAGCATAACTTCTGGTGATCTAAGTACTTTAAAGGCTGGAGTTAAAGTTTGCTAAGGTCAAGTTTTGAAAACACACGAGCGAGATTTTGTGTTTCTTGCTAAATATTTTGTGGTTCTCAGCTTTAGGATACAGGTTGAATTGAGAAGAAGGGTTTACAAAACTTTGCTGTGAAGTCAGCCACAATTAGTGGTTTGTGCATTTATTACATTGGTGTTATTCTTAGAGTTTGAAAAAACCTCTCTATTATAAAGTCCATCTGCAGACTTTCTGCACAGACAAAAGGTAGATATTACTATCTTCCATACGGTACAAATTATTTGCAAGCACTAGTCCTTCCTTTCTTCTTCCTACATTCCCCTGTAGAAATTTCCAAATAGTTCTCCAACAGCCTCAGGGTGAAATCTTGCCTCCACCAGCGTCAGTGGGGAATCTGCCACTGACTCCAATGGGATCATTATTTCATCCTGTTTTGGGAGGAATCTTTGCCTGAATGAATGCTGCAGGGCTTGGTCCAGCAAGAGCTAGTGCTCTCTTGTCAGCAGCACAAGCCCTCCCCTTACCTAATTTCCATAATGACTTGAAGACAGCAAGGCTTTTTTAGTTTTTTTCCTTTCCTATTAAATCTAGCCATGATGGATGCCCAGTGGAAGCTGAACATTACCTCTGCAAAACAATCTGTGCAGTAACTGCAGAATTTAATGGCTTTACATTCCCCAAACACGCTGTGTGTACAACAGGCAGTGCTGCCAGCCCAGAAGTTGTTGGTATTCTGCTTTCTGTGGATATAAATTCCAGTTCTCTTCACTCTTCCCAGTTAAAAGCTGCTCTTTGGATAAAGGAGCAGCTGATCAAAAAGGGCAGTTCTAGTCAACAGTCTTATTAATAATGACAACCCTGATAGCACCATCACTTCCATATGGTTTCCATCTCAGTGACTTCACACACTTCCACTCAATAAACACTCTTATACCTGGGTAGTCAGCAAAGTATTGATTATCTCCCCTACTTCGTTTTGTCTTTTATAGTCTAGGACATAGTAGTGAAATTGCATGACTTCCCTGCAGCAAAGCAGAATCCAGAACTCACATCTTTTCACCTTCCATATTGCTCAGGCTCCTTCCGATCTCTAGTCACATACAGCTGTTTCCCTCATTTAAGCCATCTCTTGATGTATCTGAAAAAGATACCATAATTTAGGTAAAATATGATTCAGGAACACCTACAATAACCATTTCCATCAGTACTGACACCAGCTGAAGAAATTCTACAAAGCAGTCACGAGCCTCGTATTTGCAACACCGTAAGGGAATTTCAGTCCTTCAGATGGTTCATGTGCTCACAGTTTGCCTGCTAAATTTATTAGGAAAATGTTAATCACTGTTGGTTGTCGAATTCAAACAGACAATTAAAGTCAGATCTTCTACACCAGCCCCAGAAGACTGCTCAAATTTATAATTTGTACAGAAGGATGGAAATTTTAATTATTATGACACCTTCCAAAGCTGAGCATGACATGTCATTCCAACACCTCTGGCATTTTACAGTCATTCCCATTTTTAAACAGATGTAACTCTCTTTCTATGGCCTCCAACATGCTTGTCTTTTTAAGAAGCCAGATGTGACAGTCAGATATGGCAATAGCTCATCTTACCTCTGAGAAGCAGACGTCACTTGGGCACCGTAAATTTCAAAATCCACAACCCTCTTTAAAAACAAGCCCAAACCATACACACCGTGGGAGAGCAGAGGATCTTCAGGAAGATACCATACCCCACCTGCTTTACAAGACAAACCTGCAAATACAACAGTTGAGCCATTCTGTGGAAGAGGACTCGCAATCAAAGAAAAGCTTAGAAAGAAGCATTAACTCACACCACACTGTGTTAATGTGATCCCTAAATCCTAGACTGGTTTCATAGGAGAAGAAATGCTGTGGCATACTTTATAGAACAAAAGGACCTTCCAGAGCTTCCTTTTCAAAAATTCTGACTGCCAATTACTGTTTTGGAGACTAACGATGAGCAAAAATGTGTTAGTGCTTCTCTGGAATTAGTGGGTAGGCTTTGCAGAAGGTGTTGCAGGAAGGCCCTGGGTACTGCGTGCACAGGGGTGAATACCTAAAACCTTCCACCACAGAAAGCTGGAGCCTCTTTGAGAAAGCACCTACCCATAGCTCTCTTTCCCCTGTTGCTTCATGCTGACCTTCGAGAGCTGCTGAATGAACAGCAGATGTTCATTTACTGTCGGCGCCTCGGCGGTGGCAGGGGAGTATAAAGGGTCCTGCTGGAGTTCCCTCTGCCCAGCAGACTCCAACAGTGAAATCCAGCATCCTGTTACAAAAATGTTTTTCTACCTTGGCTGTGATGAGAGCAGACTCTGCTCCTTTGGTTCTTTCCTCTCACCTAAGACAAAATTTGAAACTTGTCAACCAAAAATCCTGCGAAAGAACATTTGCAAGCAAGAGAATAGAATAGATTGCTTCTTCATGGAAGATGCAAAGTAATCCAGTTTACCTCTCTGCAGTCACGATCCAATCTGCTGTACTAACACACGTACACACCCACCTTCCCTGCTCTGCTGTTGCTGTACAGGCCAACTTGAATATACAAAAGAGCCCATGTGCCTGAACATAAACCTTTGGCACTATATTTGCACTCTGCGTGAACACGTGAACTTTCAACTCTGCAGCTGGAATCAGCCAGAAAGTCTCAGGCTTCACACATTGTGTGAAGATAAGTGGTGATAATCTTTCTGCATTTTCAGCCAGCACTTGCATATCCCTTAACAGTGAAGGTGCCAAAAGGCATGGCTCAGAGCCAGAGGAAAAACTGCCATCGTTCTTAGCAGTTTCAGATTCAGTGCATAGATTTTTTTACATTATAAAAAAGATGCCAAAGGCTCTATAGAGACAAAGTTGCCCTTATTCTGCACTGTGCTGTGTATCATGCTCTAAGACTGGAATGCTGAAAGGCCGTTTCGTGTATTTACATTGTACAGCAGACCAGGGTCTTGAATCTTACAAAACCACTTTGTGTGAGGGAAAGAAGGGAAAGAAAACTATTTTTCTAGCAACCTCAAGTGAGACAAATGTTGTCCCTCCCTGTAGGAAAACGGCATGAGAGAATGCATAGGCATGTACACAGGCAGCTTTCGCTACAGCTTATCTCAAGTAGGGATTCTCATCATCCTGTGGGTTTCAGAACAACTTACTGAGCACCCTGAGGAAGCGTGGGTGCTGCAGCTGAGTTCACCATAAAGCAGAGAATTCCCCAAATGGAGGGAAGAAGACTGGAACTCCCAGCTCATCAGACTGGTAAGGCATTTTTGAAACACTTGCTAAAATGATATGTTTCTAGTATTTTGAGCTTAATTCATTTGCAGCAAATCAACATGAATTTTTCCAAAAAACTGGAAAAGGAGACCAGTTGTCACTGAAGGAGAGTTTCTGAAGGACATAAAAGGATAGGGGAGGGTCCACCTTTTCTGTTTCTGAAACCCTCCAACACGATGGGTATTGAATACCTCAGATGTTAAAGAAAGTCAGGGCCTTCAAAATAGACATTGGTCACGTGGCGTCTGCTGGAAATAAGGCAGCACGTACACACAAATATCATATCTACATAAACAGAGCACAAATCATTGTGCAATAATGCTAAAGAAATCCGCTGTATTTAAAAAACCCAGGATGAGTAATACTTTCAATCCATAGTATTACACTTAAACACGTTCATTAAGGCTCCAAGGTGTTTTTTGAGCTCTCATAAAAGCAAAATTAATGGATACTGCTAAAACAATAGTGTGATTTGATTTTTATAATAGTAGCTGAAAAGCCTTGTAAAACACAAGAGCAAGCAGCAATGAGGCTGGGAACTAGAAAGCTCAGGCTTCCTTTTACACTCAATTAAATAGTTAATCATGTCATGTGCTCACTTTTTAATCACTTTAAACCAATACAGCAGTATGATAAGTAATAAATTTGTTTTTATGAGAAAGCTTCTGATGTATCCTTAGTTGCCAAGAATGAGAACTGTTTATGAAAAAGTAATTTATAGCAAAAGTTTATATGAAATATAGAGCTTCATGCATATCAGGCTGTATGAACAACAGTTCAGAACTGACAGAAGCATCAATATGCTGAAGTTTAATATGAATTCCTCGTAGTTCTGGGACCTTTAATCTGCAGTTTGTAAAGCTTATATTTATAGTACATTTTCCACTGGTTCATAGAAGTTTGTATCTTTTTGGGTCTTCTAAAACTGGTAAAATCCTGTTCATAATGTGCAATGAACAATGAGATTGGTATGGTTTAAAAATTGGGACTTCATTATGGGCTCTGTTGGTTTCCCATTAAATAGGTGAAAGAAAACCCAGAAGAAAATGAATCATATAATTTACATGACTTTCATGCAATCTTCTCCTAATCCTAAGCCTTACCCTAGCTGTCTCTGTACAGTGCACAGCTCAAACCCAGCATAAGGTGTGAGCACAAGCAAATGCACCACTGCCAGCAGCACCCCCAAACCTGGCCCTGCAATCCATAAAAGTTTCTCCAAAACCACAAACTTCACTTCGCTTCTTTCATGGCATCTTTTCTCTTATTTGAACCTTTCCTTCTGTATAGGGGCCACCAGCTTCAGTTCACTCCAAATGTGCTTTACTGTACTCCAGGGTTTATTTATATTAATTGCAGCACATTTATTGCCCTGCAAGAGCTCTTAAAAAGCTACTGTTTTGTGCAGGCCAACAGGCTAGAATAACTTCCCAGTGCTCTCACTTTTCCTTTAGTTTAGTTTATTTCAAGTGCAGCTTTTCTCTGGAAAATATCTCTGTCCAAATGACATGGTAGCATACCAGGGCTGTGTCCTTGCTGCCAGCTGGATTCAAGTACACTGTACAGACAGGTCACCTGCAACCTCTGCAGAATTCTAAGTCAGATCAGCCTCATGTAATTCATTTGATGTTAAGTCATTCTTTGTGCAACTTTTTTCTGTCGTGTGGAGGGATAAAAAATTGTGTTCTGTGAGTATCCTCCCGTAGCAGCAGTCTGTATTGCTGTATCCTTTTTTAGGACTGACAACACGGGGAGTTAATTTTCTGGAGATACTTGGCACCTTGCACTATTGGCTTCTTTGGCTCATGTCCCGTAACAGTCAGGAGGTGGGAAAACATCAGGAGCTGGATGGGGCCTGTATTTTTTTACCTCTTGCACAGGACAAACTGTATATTTTGGCTGTTTACCTTTAGGGATAGAGCTACCACTTCTGCAGAACCCTTTAGGTCATCTGGCAGCTTGTTTATACAGCTGGGACCACAAAGAGCAGTGGATTGCATTCAAAAGGATGGCAGAATGAAAACAGATACTCCCAAAGGCTAAAGTCTGTTTTTCTTTGCTGAAAGAAAGGGGCATTTTTCTGTGTTTCGTGACACCAGGTTATTCTTTGGAGTCATGTTCCCAATGCTTGTTCTTGCTTGCCCCACAGGGCTCAGTGGTGACCCCGTGCATTTCATACCAGTTGGTAAAGACACACACCAGTCCTTTTTTTCCATAGGTGTTTTGTTCCCTCGTCAGTGCCATGCACATCACACAGTTCCTGGTAAAAATGACAAAACTCCTGATTTTCATGGGAATATGATTAGGCCCATATGATTGAAGTCCTTGTTCAAGACTCGTACAGTAGAACTCCATGTATCTGGACCACTCTTATCATCCTGAATATGATCTCCGAAATGAGGAAGGCTATTGTCATGCATATATTTTTGTAAATTGGCATCTTGGTATAACTTTTTTTTTTTTTTTTAATATTCCAGCAAAAAACAAACATCCCAGTAAATTCAAATGCATGGGAATTAGTGGGTGATGCTGGAGGAGACTGGGACTCCACCCTGAGGAGGTGATGGGGGTTAAGGTGGTCGGCTCCACAGGGTCAGGCTGTAACTGAGCTGTAAACGGAACACATTGCTTGTATCAGTAGGAATTTCTGTTTTAAGTGTAGTGAAAGGGTTTTGCCTATGGAAATGAAATAGTCTTCTAAAAACCTGCTTTAAAAAACTATTTGATGGAGAGCCTTCTCTTTCAGCTGTTGAGTACAGTGTTGTAGAGCTCTGCCTGGCTGGCTTAGACTTTCTTTAAACTTTTTGTTTAGAAGGGTTATTGTGCGCTGTTAAATTCTGAAGGATTTTTCCCTTACGGAAGGACTGCAGATTTTGATCCAGCCTTTATTACAAGGAAGCATGCTAGTTCATGGCTTGGAACTGCTTTTGAATTTTTATAGAAATAAAAGGATCTAAACTGCATGCAACTGAAATTAAAAGCCATGGAAGGACAATTTCAAGCAATGTATTTTCCTGAACATATTTGGAAAACAGAGAGACAGGATCTGTGAATTTATAAATATGAAGCAATATAAAAAGAACCTTGAACTTTCAATCAAAGAGGCATGTAATTAAATTTCTCCCTGCTCCATAATTTTCTATTGTATCCTTGTTACCTTTTTTGTCATATCTATTTGCAGCTTCACAAATCCAAAATATCTTAATTTGCATAAAACAAAAGCCTATTCATGCTTGTACTATTCATGTGGTTTAATTGGTTTACAAAATACAAATGTTCTTTGAAAGAAACTGATTTGATTTCAAGAGGCTGGTAGCTGTCTATCATATGTGGTCCTTCTGCTCACGAAAGGCAAAGGAACAGAACTAGACATAAATGGGTTTGCTTCAGCTTGCTTTGTTTTTGCTCCTGTTTGGGCTGAGCTCTCACTATTGCTCAGTGAATACAGTAGGAAAACATTAGGATTGTAGCTTATTGCACAAACAAAAATAGTTTTCCACATGTGAGGTTTAAATGGGGAACTGAAAATACTTTTGAAATGCTCCACTTTGCTGTTCTGGGTAATACCAGCAAATATCAGACTGCAAAATTCATTATTGCCCTTGGAGCACCTGGGCAGATGGTATTATGTGGTAGAGGTCATAGGGGTGCATACCAATGTCAGTCGGGGTTAGAAAGAGGTTCCAGATAAGTGTGATATTCTTTTCCTCAGTCTCTGCTCCCAGATGAACAGTTCCTTCTTGGGGTACCTGGAAAAGGGAGGAAGGGGACACAGCCCTGCAGGCTTTTCCATCGAGGGAGGGGCCTTCTTGCAATAGCTGTACAATAGCAGTAAGGCGCTACAGCACACTTTGCTAAACACCTCAGCGTGCAGGGTGTCTGGTCTAATTCCATACAAAAGAAGGAGTTAATGTAGGAGACTGTCAGTCAACTCATTACATTGATCTCTGTGTGTATCTGGAGAATTACCTATTCTTCTGCAGGAAGAACTGCATTTAATGGTATGACTAGTTACTAGTTTATTTAAATTTTTTAATGTTCCCTAATGCAACCATGCTGAATAATATTCGTGTTGTCTTTTGGGGCCCTTCTGAGAGTGGGGGAATATATGCAGGGTATTTCAGGGAGGCTGCCTGCTACTGAGGCATCTTCAGTGATGTCAGCCCCTCATCTCGGTGCCTTCATGAGACCATACCCAGCTAAACTCTGAAAGGGAAACGCACAGAGCTGTCACTCAAGTCTCTCCAGCTGTCAATATAGTTTATGTGTAAGCAGAGACCAAAGGGCACAAGAAGATGCATAACTGACAAAGTAAATCAAATCACGGTTGACAACAGGTTGCAGATGCAGGAGAGAACTGACAATGGATGGGCAATGGAATTATAAAGCAGAGGGAAGTCTCTGAAGGATACGGAGATCATAAAAATGGAAAATACTGGTTACTGGCAGCAACAATCTAAACCCACACTGTGTTACCTCAATGGGAAAGTATTTGCATGTCAAAAGAGAGCTTTATGCACAGCCTAATGTGGTGGTAATCGGAAAAAAGAAAAATCTATTTGCATTGTCATTTGTTGCTCTGCATCTCCCTGAGTTCTGAGGCTACTTTAAAGAAAATATTAACTCTACTGAACTGCAGATTAATTAGTCAAGCTAATGAATAATTCAAATCTCGAATTTACCCAAAGCATCTCTTCTCAGTTTATCTGCTTTGCTAATAGGAAAAGAGAAGACCAGCTTCTTGTTGCAATTTTTTTAAAAGCAAAAGCCTCAGTTTTATGCTTTGCTAAAATGAACTAGATCAGGAGGTTCACAGTAATGGATTTAGCAACCTGCTGAACAGGCAATTGTTAACCGTGGAGTGCTTTTGTTGTAGGAGAGATTCATTAGCTGAATATTGTTTAGCGTGTTTATCTCTTGACTTTCACAGATAAAAAAGGTGTAACAACAATTTTTTTTTACTTTTTATTTGCCATGTGAAGCATCTTGCTTCACTTTTTCTATACAAAGCAGAAATCAGCCTGGAATATGTGATCAGTGTAGATTATAGAAGTGTTTTACAGTGATGGAAGTAGAGTTGCCTACTTGATGTTTACTGATGGTAGGAAGAGTTGATCACATCCAGTCATTCGTACGAGTGTCCTGTCCTAAGTACTGTGTTTGCCTATGTGAAACCTGGAAGGGAGCAGGTCTGTGCCCAGCCCAGTGATGCTGAGAAGCCTCTGCATTATGCAGCTGCTGTCACCTTCTGGTGATCTCTGAGCACCTTTGTGTCCCTTCTCCCCTCGTGCACTGCTAACTCGCATGAACAGGAGCAGCAGGGCCCAGGGCTTCTGCCCCCTGGCCTTGGGACAGGCGCCTCCTCTTGACACCAGCACATTGCAGTGGCTGGTGAAGAAAGGGCTCTAGCAGGGTTGTTTTCTTGTGGCTGTGAGTGAGGCTGCTGTGCCTTTTGGGGAGAAATGGGCCAGCTTGGTAGGAAAAAGGTCAGATTTGGCTCAAATACTGCTGTAGAGGAGCCAATACCATGTCTAGGACTTTGTTGAGCCATGGAGGCTTTGATGATCAGAACCCCTGGTACTTTGGGTAAAATTACTTTCTGAGAGAGGTCGTGAGTATAATTAGTGATTCATGTAATCAAAAGGTGCTATCCCTGGACTGCTTCCATGCTGTCTTGTCTGCTGAATGAGAAACTTCAGAGCCCACTGCGTGGCTGGAGCCAGCTGATGCACAAGCTTGTGCTGCAAGGTCATAGAGCAATAGAGATGGCTGGCACACACTGGATGACTTGAGTTTTAAGGATTGATCTGGAAAGGTGAGTCCTGCTTCTGAAAAGCTGGTAACCAGCCTGAGTTCATTGGTAACTTGGTGAGCACTGCCTTTCTGAGCAGGAAGAAAGGGGATTATGGTGGTTGGAGTGGGCTGCTGAAAAGCTGTGTCTTTCTGCCACTTCTCTGAATGTGGCACGTACGGAGCAGTGCTCTGCAGAGCAGAGAGGAGTAGGCTTTGCACATCTGAATTTGATTTGACCGTTGCCAATGAAGAATGGTTAATAATACTGTTACTGCTCAGTCTTTTAAACTAAGACTATTCAGAGCCAGCTTTCAGACATCTAAAAGCCCTTTTCTGGTGTAGGCAGATTTGCAGAGACATAATATATTCTTGTTCCCTAAAGGTTTTCCTCCACCTGCTTAGGTATAGTCCTCTGATGTTATACAGTTGCTATGGAAATAAATGACATCACTGTCTGGGGAACGTGGTTTCATATGAGAAATCAATAAACTAGAGCAAATGAATTGTCAGGCAGCTATGTTGCCTCCCTGTCTTACTAATATGGAAAAAAAAGTCATGGATGAGAAAGTGATAAATAATATTTTTTTTTCCCAAGGAAGTATGTATTTTCTGAGCCAAGTATCTAGTCAGTTTTTAGACTTCAGTAGACCTATTAGTAATCCCCTTGAAGATGTATAGGGAATTCCAGTCAGTGAGTTGGTAATTTCCCACTAGCAGCATCATATCTTGTGTTCCAGTTATTTCCATTTCATTTTCTGTTTTTGGTACCAGCTGGACAGTAGAATGCCATAAAAGGAGCTGGCAGAGATGGAGTCAACTGACTCCAGAGATAATTGGAACTCCTGCAACTCCCCTCATGAGGTGCCTGGGTCGCTGCCTCTGCCTTCAGGCTGGAGGCAGCGTGGGCAGGGTGTGCACAGAGGCCACCTGCCTGCAGAAAGCCGGGTGCCACCGCTGCTCCCCTTGTCAGGGAATTCGACACAGCCCCGCTGAGCCCGGCAGGTGGAGGTATGTGACACTTGGCAGCCCCACTAGAGCCCAGCCCACTCCTTGTGGTGATTTTACACATAAGGTGTCTCTTCCTGGGAATAAAAGGGCTTTCCCTGTTCCTCCAGGGGATATTATGGGTGGATTGCTGAAGATGTATGGTTGCAGGTAAGGGATGCTGCTGCTGCTGCTGTTGCAGCATCATTTAAGTAGTGTCAGTGCAATAGTCCCCAGGAGGAGCACAACCAAATTAAGGTCCTAATGAAAAGTGTGTGTCCTAAATAGCTCTTTCTGACACAGTTCATCAGTTAAGGAAATTAAATTAAAAATGCTTTAACTACCAGAAAAAAGACTCTAGAGTAAGTGTTAACTGCTGTACTTAAAAGAAAAAATGGTTAAAAAACCTAGATAAAGTCTATTTTGTGTGTCATGAAGGAAAATAGCTATTATTATCAGAAGTAAAGCAGCTAATACTTTGCCAATTACGACATTTTTCATTGTAACCACACTGGTCCTTACTAGTCAATGTGTGATGGATAGTCTTAAAAGGATTAGCAACAGATTGACTCCTTCACAGCAAGGCTGAGCACGAGACTCTGCTATTTAGTGGATTTGCTGTCACTTCGTGAGGAATTAGCCAGCTCTCTTCGTGACTGGAGCGCATTTGAATCCTTGGATAATTTCTGGGAAAATCAGCCATGCAAGAAAAGTACTTTCAGAGGTGAAATATATATGTGGTATGCACCCATATATACAGTAGTGGGTTGTTTTGCAATAGTTCCTTAAACAAAAAAGCAGGCTTGGACTTAAAATATACATAGAAAGGGGTCCAGCTCTGACAGGATGTGAGATTACAGCTGAGATGTCAATGTATGACTGCAGTGGTTGATGGCTGAATGGAGGAGTTCAGCACTGCACACTGTGTGGTTCATCTCTTTGTTCCTAAACGTTATATTTATCACTTACCAGTTGTGCAAATGCAAAGGAAGCAGTAACAATGTCACCCAAGCGTGCCCATTGCAGCAGCCTGAGCTGCCTGTACGAAGATGTTGTACATACGTAGCTTCAAACTGAGACATTTCAAAAATTGCCAGGTGTTACTTCTGTGTATGAAGTCACATGTCTGTGCAAGGCACAATGGCAGGAGGGTTTGGTGTAAAACCTGGCTTTTGTAACAGCCTTCGAGACACTGCAGATTTGCCAGCTGGTGTGATTGGGCTCACCTTACAGTTTCCCTTTTGCAGTAACTTTCCACTCCATGTCCCAGCACAGCACAGTGATGACTAATTCACTAATCCCCAAACTGGTGTCAGAAACCCCACACAAGAGGGTTGAGTTTGTAGCATTTTCCTATTTTAAGCACTGGGGAGAAAAACCGTATTGGGAGAAATTTATCTACGCGAAACAGGCACTGAAATGTGATAGGAATATTTTGGTAAGAAAAAGGTCTTACACTTTATTGTCTCCTCTTCTGACTCTCTTCTTTAGAGCTGCATATGATAGCAGGAAATTGTTTTCTTTAACGTCTTTCTGTTTAAACTACTGGTACTTTAAAACTTTGGGGTGTGAGGTCACCGAAGTATCAGGAGCAACCTTCAGGGACACGGCACGTAGTTCTTGGCAGAGATCAGTCCCGTCTCCTTCGCACATACAGGTCTAGTGAAGTTGATAAAACTCTTTGTGTGGCCAAGGCAAGCAAGATTTGGCTCTCTTGAAAGATTAGCTTTTAATAGCAGAGGTTCATTAAGAAGCCATGATCCTGTTGTCCAGAAATGTCCTTCATAATAAAGAAGAAGAGAATAGAAACAGAGGAAAGGTCTCGAGGAGCAGAATAGCTCCTAAAGTGTATGTTTTTCATGAAATATCAATTTTTTTATGAGGGTTTTTTCTATAGCATCCAGCTAGTCTAGATGAGGAGCACTCATGCAAATACAGTCAGTGAGTTCACAGAAACTACCTAAAAATAAATAAAACAGGCACAGTTTTGCTTATTAAATACTGACTGCTTTTCAGCTTTACTTTAGCACATCAGGGAGTTTGAGTGTGCCTCTCTCCAAGTCAGGGGAAAGAAAATAACAGAGAGGATGGAAAGTGAGAAGTGGTAGAAGGCACAGATTTAGCTAATAATAGTAGGGGCAGACTCATTGCCATCTTGGAAATGATAGATACAAATATCCTGAAGTTTGTGCTGCAACTCTTCAAATTTGTTGTAGACTCCTTGCTATTCTGGAGCATGGAAGAGGGACTGAAAGTTCTCTGGAGCCAGAAAGGAGTCTTGATGTTTGCATAATGCAAAAGATGGGTCTGGAATATGATGATACATTATTTACTATTTATTCCTGTCTCTCTGTAGAACTAACAAATGTCTGTTGCCCCTTCTAGCTGCCTTTAAATTTTTTTTAGACCACAAATGACCATTAAAGGCATCAGGCAGCAACATCTGTGAGCATACATTGCAGTAGCTAGCGCAGCCGTACCCAGGGGAGGAGGCATAACCAGCTCAAAATAGTTGGCCAGACAGCTCCCACTTGGCAGGGCAAGGTCCCGTGTCACATGGGGCAGATCAGTCCCCTGCCCATGCTGGGTCAGGTCGGCTCCATGGGACCCTAGCCAAGCACCTGGCAAGCCAGCACAAAGAGACCACAGCTGTGGGAGAGATCATCAAAGTGCAGTGGCTCAGTGTTCTTTGTAAGCTCCTGGATAATGCATGCAAATTCTGTAGGATGTGTGTGCAAACACACGCGCACACACTCGAAGGTTAACGCTCTCTTGTGCAGGGAGCAGCTTTCTGATGTGGTGGCAAGAGGAAGTGATGCGTGGAAACAGCGTTAATTAAATGTCACATTTCGGAAAAATTAAATGCCAGGTCATTGGGTTAAAATACTGGTGCTGTGTAAAACAGAAAACATGACTCTTGCAATTATTTCTAGAAACATTATCTTTATAATTTGCTAATGTTCTGGTTGTTGCTGGAAGCCCCAGTCAGCAAATTGCACTATGCTAAGTGCGTTTGTGAAGTACTTCAAAGCAGTTCTTTCTTTAACAAGGGCTGGGTTTCTCGCTCTTCTTCCAAATCCATATGTGAGAAGCCACAATTGCCTGTTCATTTATGCACTGTGCCTACACAAGAAGGTAATGTGCCAGCACACAAGTGGCTGTATCTCGAGGTAGTATTTATAAAAATTACATATTGAAAACTATTTTGTCTGCTGTATATTTAAGTAAATACAAGATGGAGGTGGGAATTTGTTACAGGCCATTCAGTCTCAGGAGAGAATGGGCTAAATGGCACTTTCCAGAGAGCCAATTGCTGTGTGAGGGGGGGAGATGCTTGGTGTAAGCACCAGCCAGGCCGAAGGGCGGGCAGGATGTCTCCCCTTGTGCTGTGGGGTGCACGGAAAGGGAGCAGAGTGTGGGAGCAGGGGTGACAAGGCAGTGTCTGCTCAGGTGTTTTGAAATCCTTCTTTAGTGCTGAGAAGTAATGCCCAGGAGAGTTTGGGAAGCTGGTTCCAGCAGTCTCTGAAATAACATTGGTTCTTAGCAAATCTGTAAAAACTGGGAAGATTCCAAAGGCCTGTGGGACTCTTAGGCCCTTCTGGTGTTCCAAAAGGGCTAAACCCTTGAGCACAGGTCAGGTTGGCTTAATATTAGCTACAGGCCGACAGGGGCCAGCTTGTTTGGGACTCTGCATTAATTTAATGCTCCAAAGTATTAAAGGCTAAAAATATAATTCCTACTTACTGTGGTTTAACCACTGGTAGATTTGTCAACTCTTTTTTTACTTTTGATAGGGTTATGTGCTTTCATGATAAAAAACCAGCCTTTATATAATATGCTTGGATTTCTCTAAATCGTTTGAACTATTCATGTGTCTTTTTGATTAAAAACAAAATCCAGAGACCTCACATTGTGTTGAATTAACCTGCTAAGTGGATTTAAAATTTGAGATTTTTGAAATGAATTTAGCATGTACATATGAACAATGAGACCTATTCGTGTCTTCCCATAGCAATTGTTGACACTGCAGGTTTTGTTGGCAGAGTTTGCATATGGAAGCGCAAGCGAGTAGTGAGGACATCAACTTAGAGAACGATGTAAATCACTTTTGTTTCCATTCAGCCAAAAGTAAGGTAACATAGCAAGGAACTAAGAGCCTCACTTACACAAATAAGGTAAGAAATTATGTATTTGTTAAATGGTAATATTAACCAAGCTGGTTTTAGCTATTATAACCAAGCCTAGCTCGAGCTATTGTAAAAAATCTGCTCTAAGCAATCCAGCAAGTGAAGCCTGAAATGCAACCTGAAATGCAGGGAGAGAGGTGCTGTTCTAGAAAAGGGATTACATCTGTACCATAGAGAAATGCAATGGTGTAGAGAACCATGAAAGTCAATTCTAATGTGCAGATGGTTCCATTTGTACTCCCTTCTCAGAGCAGCCACTGAATTGCAAAGGCTGCAGCAGCACAGGCAGCGGGGTCTCACAGTGGGCAGAAGTTAATGGTTGGCAGTGCAGTAGAGGCTGATGAGGTCGGGACTGCTTCACAGTTCTACCCCGGCTCCAAAGGCATGCTGACTAATAGGTGCATGTTTTGTGAATAAATAGCTATGTGGGAGTGCAGAATTGTTATTATACTGTTATTTAGCTCAACAGCCTCAGTGTCCATGGGTTGAACGGCTTCTTTTTGTGCGCAAACTCTAGGGAAGGTGTTTAGAAAAGAGTTTCTCTTTTAAATTGCCATTTCTGAGGCCCTGATAGCTGTACCCAGCTTCTTGGAAGAGCAGCATCCTTTTGTGGCAGCTTTAATTCAACTTTCCCCCTCTTCCCCCATTTTCTCCCTCTCTTATGTAAGGGATTTTCAGCTTGCTGCCCTGGAACAAAATGGTCACAACTGTCTTGAATGTTTTCTTTTTTTTGGTAAATCTGCTGTCCTCGTTTGCTGGGGACATTGGTGAAGGGGGTATGTCAGCATCTGCTCCAGAACAGCTCCGTTTGCCAGTCAGCAGGGCAGTGGGGAGATGTTTGGCAGACTCCTCCATCCTGCCCGCCTGCTTTGGCAGCTGGATGCCACCAGCAACAGCAATGGGGCTTCGGTGCGTTTAACAGTGCAGAGCCCTGCGTGCTGCTGGGCTGCCATGGATGCAGTTGCAGCTCAGTGGGTGCCTCGGTGGTTCAAATTAAATTTTCCATTCCTGGACTCAGTACAGACATAAAAATTAAAATTAAAAAAAAAAAAGGAGAGCAAATTAAAAGAAGGATAATTTCACTCTTTTGTGACACCTGCATTGGGCACCGAAGTGCTGAGATATGCAAATGCTCCGAGTCTGCACACTGTTTGCAGGAATGAAGCTTTAGTCAATACCCTTCTATGCAATCATTAAAAAGAACAAGCCAGGCTGCCAGGGGTGTGTCTTTATTAATTGAGCTGGAACTTTAGATTGGGAGAGAATGTGGCCGGCAGGTGCTGGTGGATGCTGATTGCCTTCAGCTATTAGTAATGACCCCACGGCATTTGCTAAACATTCCTTTGAGAAGTGTTAAATGAGGTGTCAGCTCTCACAGTGCTTTAAAATCTACTGAAGCAGTGAGTCAGTGAGCAGACCTGCCCATCTCAACCAGGTTGGACTAGTCTAAATGGTACAGGAAGGGCACAGTGTGGGGTGACAGGAATGGTCCCAGGTATGGGATGTCTTCTAAATGGCTGCGGACTTCCGAGGTGAAGGTTCTTCATCCCAGAAAAAGACTACAGAAAGGAGATACAGACTCTACAAACTTGGAGCAGTATGAATAAAATAGATTGGAAACAAATGCTTATTTTTGCTCATAATAAAGCTAAGGTACCTCAAGTGAAACTGTCAGGTGGCAGTTTCAGGACCAAAGAGTATACTTCTTTTCCTACAAGAAATATCTAAGCTTAACTACACTGTCAAACATATTTTGATGGGAATGTTAAAAGCAGAGCTGGTTTCAAAAAAACAAAATCATAATGAAAAAACTGTTTGGGAGTTACTAAAAGGTCACTGCTGGGCTGGCCCAGGAAGTCTCTTAGTCATAGATGTCTAGAATTTGTCCAAGAGGGCTGCACTAGAAGAGTGTCACCACCTAATGCTCTCCTCTAAGCCTCCCACGTTCACAACTGTCAAAGAAAGCATAGCAGGTTCTTGGTTCACCTATTTCAGCCATTGTGTTGTGATCATTGAGAGATTTCTAACTGCTTGAGAGGCTGGGTAGGACTTCTTCTTCTTTGGTACTGACTTTTCCCTCCTGGATATGCACTGTCATTAGAGAAGGACATAGCCTATTTGCTTGTGTGGGCCTACATGGATATAAAAATGAAATTTCTCCTGAGGAACAAGCATCCTGCCCTCAGGAGAAATAAATCATTCTTGTCTCTTTTGAGGCCTCCCACTGACTTTAGTGAGATGATCATCATGGCTAATGACATAAAAGCAAACTAGGTGATGCACAGATACTGGAGGTTGAAGAGGATGCATGTGAACAAAACATGTTTATGTTTTTGCCTTACTGGCTGGGCTGGTACAAATGTCCTGGTCACTAGAGGTGGCCTGAGAAAAGGCCTTCGTTCCAGGAGGTGATCATTTGACCACTGAAGGAAGAAAATGAGTGTGACACCAGAGAAGGTTGGTATGGTGGTTTGGTTTTTTTTTTAATATCAACTTTTTTTTGTTCTAGCTGCATACTCAGAGAGGAATATTTTCTCCCCTGTTGTGGAGTTGTATTAGTTTTTCAACAAAAGGCACAAGGGGCCTGACGATGCACAGATAAAATCATACTGAGCTGTGCTTCCTGGAATGTGGCACATCAAACAGGCCTTTGTTGGGTGGTTAAAGAGCCTGTTTCGTTTAGATGCTATTGAGACAGAACACATTGTTTTCACAGACCCTGGGAATTATGCCCATAAAATGCATTCAGCAGTTACATTTATGAGGCTCAATTCAGCACTGCTACGGTGTTGTCTGGGGACCTTTAAAGACCAGACATGAAAGCAGAGCCGTAATCCTCACGTTGCATCTCATCTGTTGTGCGGGGCTGTCTCTTGGTGCAGCACATCCAGCTCTGTGCAGAGAGGGTGGGCGGGGGTCCAAGAATCCCCTTTGCCCCCTGCTGCCGAAGGGAGGCAGCTCGTGCTCTGTCTGGCAGGTTGCCTGGGGGCTTCTAGGGGCGGTGGGTTGTGCTGGTCACCCATCCAGGGAAGAGGCTGCTGTGGTGGAGAAGGGTTGAGGCTGTGGCTCAAGTTGATGTGCAAGGCAGCAGCCGGGATTGCAGCCCCCTGCCTGGGCCGGTGCTCCCGGCACAGAGCCCGGGACCTGTGGCTAAAGACAGCAGGTCCTTCCAAGAGCTGCCAGCCTGGCAGGGCTCAGCACTGCAGCCTCCGAGGCTTCTCCTGAGCTCGCTGTGTGCCTTGTTGGGTGGATGGTGGTCGACCTGACCAACAGGGCCAGTTTCTGGGCAGAAGGGAGAGGAGGAAGGAGATCAATCTTTTGTTTAATTCAGAGTAGACTTTTTCTTTATGGATGGTACTTTCCATATAAATTCTCCCTGTCTTCACTGCCTTCTTCCCTAGCCTGTGGTGGGGTGTGGTTGAGGGTACCAATTATTTAATATTTCTGTATGACACTTTGTAACAATATTTAATATATTATTATATAATAGTTGTGCAGTGTGACATAAGTACTGTATAGGGTTACACATATTCTGTGTGACACTGTAAGTCCTTCCCCCCGCACTTTTTCCACTGGCTGTGCTGAAATGAGGGCCACAGCTCAGAGTACTATGCAGAATTGCCTTTATATTCCTTAGTGCTAATTCCTAAAAATGACAATAAAAATATTTGGCAGTTTTAGGGAAGGGCTGTCTGATCTGTTGATAAATACTGATAAGGTGTTTTGTGAGTATTAATATGTAGAAAGATAACTTAAATACAGATGAACAATTTCTGGAACTTTAGAGAAATTCTATGGGTTTTGAGGGGTAAAGTGTCCCCTGATATTCCTTCAAGGGTGTTGCTGACTTAGGTGCAGGTATGCACCATCCATAATTACACACATTTTAGCACACACCTGGATCAGTTTCCTGCTTTACCGTGTGGTTGTAGGACTGCACTGCTGACACAAGAGAGTATGTGGAAATGTTTGGTTTGGGGCTTAGAACACCCTCTGCGGGACGAGTTTGGGTTTGGACACGATTTAAGCCACACATGGAATTGCACCTTCTGCCTCTACAGTGCGACCACTTCTGTCAGGCACCACCAGCTGTTCAGAGCCTGGGGAGAGGCTAGAGAAGCTTTGAAGTTGAGAGCACCACAGGCCTCTGAAATTAATTGACTTGCTCCTAGCTTAGGAGTGAAATAGAAAACTAGCAGTATGTGCTGATGTATTTCTTATGTGATTTTGACTACATGAGTCTGGTTATATAAGATACAGATGTACAAACCCATGCTGTATTGAATTTGCTGTATTGCGGCTGTTGGTGGCATGTGATTATTTCAGTGTGGATGTTTTTTGACTAGCAAAACTGTTCAAAGAAAAAAAAGTTTAGCTGGAATGGAGCTATACTTCCAAACAAAAAAAAATAAAGTTGTCTTGTTCCAGGCATAGCTTTCTCCATTACCTGAACTGGTACAATCTACTCTACTTGTTTTGAGCTGTACACTGTATCTTCAGCCAGCACTGTTTATGGTGCCACTACCCAGACCTACTGTACACAAAATATAAGTTTTCCTTATCTCTGTGTCTGCACAGTCTGCCCACATGATTTGACTAAAGCTCATGTCTTCTTGCTTATGTTTTGTTTCTTTCTTGGGACTGTTTTTGGGTTTGTGGGGATTTTTTTCTTTCTGTGGGTTTTTTAATTTGTTTGTTGGGGGTTTTTTGTTGTTTTGTTTGGGAGTTTTTTTGGTTGTTTTTTCTTTTTCTTAGCCAGTTGATTTAGCATAAAACTTTAGGGTTTCAAATCTGTACAGCCAATTCCTTTAGCAGCGTACACCCTTGGCAGGGTGAGTGCTCTTTGGGCTCTGACACCTGGAGATGCGATGTGTCAGGGCATGGTTTTCCTACTAGGTGTTGGCTATGAAAGGCCGCAGCCTGGAAAGGGAATGTCCTCTTGTGAACACTGAGGATTTAGTGTCAGTGCTCCAGCAAAAAGCAGAGACCTCTCTAAATGCCACACTCCTGGAGCACAAGGTATGTGTGTCGTATGGTACAGAGGTTCAGCCTCCGTGCTCAGAAACAGAGGCTTGAGAAGGAAACGAGTTGGCCGGGATTTGAAGGTGAGCGTTGGATGAATGCGGCGTTTGGCACGGCGCACCCTGGGCTCTCCAGCATGACCTGCAGTTCTGGCTGGCTCTTCTGAGTCACGGCAGGAAGGGATCTCCTGGAGAGAGGGTGAGTGGCACTTCATGAAAATCAGGCCCCCTCCAGGGTGTGGCAGGAGAGTATCTTGAAATAAAAGGCCCAAACTTGCCCATCACTTTTGAAGTTAAGGAATTTAATCAGTTTATATTAATTTGGACCCACTTCTTAAAATGTTTAAACATGTGCATAAATATATTGTTATGAGAAGCCTTAAAGCTAAAACTAGGCACAGTGTTTTGTAGTGCTAATTGGTGAATGGTAGCATGGAAGGGCTGTGCCTTGTCACTGGGGCACATCTTAATTCTGGTTTTACAGTGAAGTCCCCTTCCTTTCCTGCTGGTCAACTTACTTTCTTCAGATAGTGAGAGAAAAATACTTCCTTCCCCCAAGTGATGTCAAAGTCTGATGGATGACCTTCCTTACACAGAAATCCTGTAAAACGACCAGCTCCAAAATACTTTGGAATTTTGCACTCTTCGCTACCTGTGGCTACTACCAGTGCTTTTGTGTGTCTGCTTGTTTTGAGCTAGGAAGTAAAAGGCCATTTAGTAAGATGGGATCCTTTGAACTATAGCAAATAAGTATTAGGGAAAAGGAGTGATGAAGTCTATAAAATTCCTGGATGAAAACAGTGACGGACTGTATTTACCACCGAAGCTGTACTGGATGAAACACATTAAAAATCAGGTTAGTAACTTGTTTTCCAGAGGACCTTGCTCGCAGAATTCTTGCTTGTTTGTGGTTTTTGTTTCAGTACTGTACTCAGATTTAGTGTTGTTTCACATTAATTGTGTAATTTTAGATCTGCTCAGCTGTTTGTCGTGTCCCTTCAGCTAATAGAAACATAATGAATCACCTTTTTTTTAAGCAATGCTTTCTGTATCTTAGCTAATGAGATTTCCAGGTCGATAATTCTTGGATTAGTTACCGGTGTTTGCAAACCCTAGACCTGGATTGGGTACTTGAGAAGGTGATGAAAGCAAAGTGGAAAAATAATGTACTGAAAGGTAGATTAAACAGCTCAGTGTGTTTTGCAACATGTGCATAAAATGGTCTGGAAAAATGTTGGCACTGCCCAGCAAAGCATCCTCTGGGTAAGGAGGGCCTGTGTAACTGGAATTCACCACCTCTGCAGTTATGCAATATGGTACTTTTGTTTCTTACATACTTCTGCACTTTCTTTCAGAATGAATCTCACTTTTTTGGTTTTTTAACCTTATATTTTATGCTGATTCCTGTTGCTTTAATACTTCACTGTCTGCTATGATACTAATGATAGTGCAAGCGTTAATCTGGTGGCTTTGGATAAACAAATCCATTTGTCTCTGGCTTGGTTGATTTATCTGTAGGAGAAGTTAATCATGTTTCTCAGTGATGAGGTGCAGCTTACTTGAAAGAGCTCTCTTGGAGGGATCACCACAAGTTTACTGTCGCCTGTGAGTGGAATGTGGACATTTGGAGCAGGATGAGACCACAACCTAGGCACGAAACCTCCCAGGTTTGTTGGGGGAAAGCGAGAGGTGGACCACATTCTGATTTGTTTTGCTAGAGGATCTGGAATTGCCTAAATAGATGATGATGCCTGGTGCCTGCATGCAAGAGACTTTTTTAATTAAAAGAAGAATCTTATTAGCATAGGGATGCCAGGAGAAAGCAAAGTTATTTTTAAAGCTTCCTTTCATGCAGAAACTATTTTTGAAATGCTAATGGTGGTATGTTTGCCTTGTGCTGCTGTATCATAAGCAAAATTTGCAAATGTTTAAATGCTATCCTATTTTGACACTTGGCAACGTCCGCTCAAATTCTGCTGATGTGTTTTTACAGCTTGTTACTACACGCATTGAAGCTCCAGCCCGGAGAAATGCTTTGCATCGTGAATGCTCAGGCATTTAGTATCTGCAGTGTTTCCTTATAGCCCAACAGAAGGGTTCAGCGGTCACTGATGGAAGGTGCCTGGGGTCTGCAGTTGGAGTGGTAGCAGAGGACCATTGGACTTTGCCCTGTGCCGTTTGTTCAGAGAGCAATTAAAATGCCTTAGGTTGTATTTTAGCCTGGAAGAAGACTTTGTTAAAGATGTAGTGATTATTTTAAGAGGTTTTTGTGCTTTGCTGATTCTGGGCAGAGTACACTTTGAACCAGAACCACCTAAGTCCCTGGGGACTTACACATGCCTTGCAGTGGGTTGTTCTGCACAGTGGTGACTTCTGCCCCAGGGCATAAGAAGTCCTCAAAAGGGATTTTTTTTGTTGCCTGTTTTAGTGTCTTTATTGGAGAGTCTTCTCCTGGCAAAACCAGGAAGTTTTTGGCCTCTATGAAGCTGAGCAAACAGATTTTCTCCCCTTTTACTCTGGAAGTTAAGGCTATTTCTGGGCAAGCACTAACTTTTAGGAGAGCAAGCAGCCCATTGAATCTCAAAATGCTGAGTGCACAAGTAGTTTATTGAGTTAGGACCTCAATAGCCCTGACTTAGAAACCAAGGTACATTGACTCTTATCTGTAGTTGCTGCAGTCTGCTGATTTTGAATTTGCACAGCTGAGGCTTTCATTTGAATGGCAAGAAAACTGTGAGACCTTTCAGCATCCTATCAGCCTCTGAACACTGGCACAGGAATATGTCTTTTCTTTTCAACTGCCCTGGTAATTTTTTTGACGTTACCGCCAGTATTTAAGACTTTCTCACTGTGAAGATGTACAGACAGATGTGTCATGAGGTATTTCATGCTCCCTCAGCTCTCACAGCCTTCTCCTGTACTAAGGAGATGAAGTTTTGGGAAGAGGATAAGGAGAAGTGCAACTAAAAATTAAGATAATTGGATGATAACAGTAAGGCAGTCTCTAGTTCAGTTTCATTTTGCAGTTCAGAGTTACCCTAAGGAGGAATCTGGCCTAATCTGTCTAATATCAACAGGAAGCTTTTCCTTGGGGTCATGGACCTCGGGGACCAATTTTGCCAGGCCTATTGATCATGAATGGTGCAAGCATTCCAATGAACAGAGATCGACCTGGACTGCAGTTCTGCCTTTACTGACAACTCGGATATCTGCCATCTCTGGCTGTTGTTGGGCTCTGCCAGTTAATTCAATAACAGTAATTCAGAAAAGCTTGTGTGTGGAGCTGAGGAATGACATGGTGATGGGGAACCTGAGTGGCTTTCGAAGAACTCTCTTTGCATGGCTCAGCTGCTAGAGCAGTGCTGTAGTTACAGGGGCTTTTATTGTGTAGACCAGTTGGGTTGTATTCATGCCCTTTAAGGAGTAGCTGGTGAATGCATCTTGTATCTGCCCCGGGGATCTGGGCTGCAGGGTGTTTGTATCCGTGGGTCTTTCCAGCTCCCCTTTCACTGGTAGCAGCTTAAAACTCTGACATGTTTTCCTGGGCAGTTCTTTTGAATATAAGCAATTGCTGAGCATTTTGCAGACATGAAAACCTCAAGCAGGTGAGGAGAATGGTCTGAGCATTCATTATTTGAGGTTGAAAAGGACCCACAGGAGATTTTTTTAAGTTAAGCTGTGGTCCCTTCTGTGAAATCCCGTGAGAGCCAGGCTGTGTAACTGTAGGCCAATGGACGTGGGAAAGGCAGAGGAGTATTGAGAGGCATGGATAGAAGAACAAAGGGAATTAAGTGCTTTCTGGTGTGTATCTCCTAATGATCTAGTGTAAGATCTAAGGGAAAGGGTGGTACAAATGATGTGATGGGAAGGAAAGGAAGATTAAAAAACTTATTAAGCTTTTGTTGTAATGATAGTGCTCTGTGGAAAATGAAAAGTTTCTTATCTTCTTACTTAGTTAAAATATGTAATTGTTCAAAATTCACACCACCACTAGAAGGTGAGTCATAAGATAATTGCAGCTGATCCGCAGGATAGCGAACATTGTAATAGAAGCAAAGGATCCTGACATCCTTTAAAAATGCTGCTTTCCAAAATACCGAAATGTACAACATGTACGGTCTGGCTGGCTTTCCACATGTAGTAAGGAATATGTACTTTTCATAGAAACATGTGTGGGCCATCAAAAGGCAGCTGTCCTTTGGCACTGCATCTCCCCATGAGGGCTCCCTGCTGCGAACGGGAGCAGTGCCGTTCTCCCAAAGAGCAAGGGGCAGGGAGCAGCAAAAAAAAAAAGGAGCAGCAATTTCACTTGTGTCTGCTTGTTCTGAGAAGCTTTTACTGCTCTCATGCTAAAATAAAAATAGCTTCCTCTTCTACTGAGCGCAGTAGCATCTGCCTCAGGCAGACAGTGCCAGTGTCCAGATTATTGTGAACGCGCATTTGTTGGGCTGGAAGAATAATTAAAAATATTCTTAATGTACATCATGTAAATATGGAGTAATGCTTGTGGGTGATCAGGAGAGTGGCGGGACAGCTTGGGATGACAGTTTGAAAAATGCGGCTTTGTGTGGGGGTTTACTGAGGTTCTGGAGCCAAGCTCTGTTTGTAATACACTGCAAAGTGAAAAGCTCAGGAAAAGATGAATGTGAAGGATTTAGCATCAGGACGCTTTGTCAGTGATTAATGGAACTTGGCCACTTTTGCTGCTTGGCAGTTTTACCTCTGTGCGGTGCCTGTTACCCTGTGGGCCATCTATAATCACACTGGCTGTGGACCCACAGCACAAACCAGGACAGAGCAAATCGTTCTGGTGTCCTGCTGGTGGCTCAGCTTTTTAATCAAGTACATTACATATCCACTGTGACAAAGAAGCAGATGTTTTCAAGTTTTTTAAAATAACTTTAAAAGGGCTGGATTTGGAGGTACAACATCCTTTTGGACTGTTATAAATTACTGTTGTTATCTTGGATGAAATGAATTTTGGAGTTCAACTTCATCCCTCTGAAGGACACCATTTATTTGTTGTTATCCTGAAGCTTGCTTCAATTTTTAGCCTGGTGTCAGTCCTAATGTAAATAAGGGGAGCTGCAGTGGCTTCATTGCAGATGGACAAACCTCCAGGCTGGGCTTTTGGGAGGGTGCGGGCTCACTGTGCCACAGGACCAGCTTTCCCTTGCTTCTGGAAGGGGAGGAGCAGCACTGGCTGGGAGCTGACTGGGAGACTTAGGATGGAGCAGCAAGGACCCTGACAGGAGCAACCATCAGCAGGAGCCACAACAGCATTATCTGCCAGAATTTTATTTTCCTGGGGAATAGAGATTTCCCCGTGCTGATGACAGGGTAGTCCCCGCTTGCTCCTGGGGGCTTTCCTGAGTCTCTTTATTCTCATTTAGGAGTTGGATTTCGATGACCCTTGTGTCTCCCTTCCAACTCAGGATATTCTATGATTTAGTCTTTGCCAGTCATGACTCTTACGTACAGATGAAGCCCGATTTTGCCATCGTTTCTCGACAAACCTTTCCAGGTCAAAAAAGAATCATTCTTTTCTCGAAATTTCTGGCCTTGGTTGCCCACATTGGCCGCATGTGCAAGACCAGTCAGATTTTGCTCTCCGCCTGAAACGAAGCCGTGGGTTCAGAGGCACGCCTCTGTGGAAACAGCTGTATTTATGCTGGGAGAGAACACTTCCTCCCTGCCGGCTCCTCCCAGCTGAGCTCTCTGCAGCCCTGCCAGCCTTCTGTGGAAGAGGAGTGGCAGCCGCTGGCAGGCTGCCAGGCAGACTCCCCGTGCTGCCTCCAGAGGCTGTGTGGGGATGCTCCTGCTGCCCCTGGGGAGCAGGAGGGTGGCTGGGAACCAAATCGTTCACTGATGATTGTTCCTGATATATGCCAGAGGAAGTCTCCCTGCAAGTTTGGGGCTGCGTGATTCCCGTGGCTTTCAAAACTTAGCAGTTCCTCCAGACTACAGAAAATGTGCATAAATAAGGAAAACCAGAGGAGTAAAACGAACTGCCTGCCATGCTAGCTTGCAAGATGGTTCGTTAGTCACGCCTCCTTTAAGAGAGCACCTGGAACTGGAGAGATCAGGCACCCACATCTGCCAAAATACCTCACCCTCAGCTGAGAGACCAAAACAATCAGGGTTTCATCGTCCCCGCCATACAGATGAGTTCTGTCCAGATGGTGCACACAGACAGCTGGTGTCTTGGGCATTACAGTCCTTTAGGGGAAGTTTGTCTTTCACACACATCCCGTGTCTCTCTTACTTGCCTGGGAGCTACATTTTTGCATTCTTGTTATTTCAGATGTATAATGACAGGCTTTAAACAGCGCATCACATAATTAGCTCTGAATGCATAATTTAACTCCATTGCTATGAGTATGGGAAAGTGCCTTGCCCTTGCTTAATGTAACAGGTGAAATGCAATGTATTAAACTCAGCATGGTAAAACAGATGTCTTTGTCTTAGAGCAGGTCCATAGGAATGTTCCTCAGAGCTTGCTTTGCTGTCACTGGCCAGTTTGTACCATAGTGGTTATAATAGATTTTGCTAGAAACGTTTCTGTACAGAAAAGATCAAAGCTGCGGTTAGGGCTCGGTGGTTCCAGTTTTACTGCCCACAGTGGTCTGCATGGCAATAACAGCATTCACAGATGTTCCAGCATCCATAAATTACAGTGAAGCATCATGCAGTATTGCGTGGTTTATTCAAGAGTAGGTGCTGGCACAGTGTGAATGTGTGCTGTGTGTCTGCCTGGGGCACTGGTGTGGTGGAGCCCAAATGTGATGCTACAGGCTCTACTGATAGAGTAAGGAGCAGCTTAGCAATATTTTCATTCCATCGCCCTGGTGAATAGCTTCCTGTAGCATCATTTGTTTTGGGATGAAAGTGTTACTGTTCAGTGGTACGAGACATTAAGAAAATACTCCCGTGTTTTGTTTCTAAGCTGATTAAAAATGTGGGGGAGAGGATATTCCCTTCTGGGTTTGGCAGTTCCAGAAATAACCGTGATTCAAATCTTCGTGACTTTCATGTTGTCTGTGAGGTTTGGTTGGTTCAAGCAATTGAGAGCAATAAAAATGGTGCCAGGCTGTAAGCCTGTCTGAATTTGATGGCTGTGCTTTTCAGCCATGGTGGCACACGGCTGCTTTTTCAAGCCAGGTTGCTTTATCTTTGCTCCTAAAGCTCTGGACACGATAGCTCCTCTTGACTGTTCCACCATCTTAGTGGTGCCAGGTTTTAATTTGCTCCCAGTTGAGCTAAAAGCTTTCCTGACCTCAGTGAGAAGAGGATCCTGTTCTGTACAGCTTTGCACTTCAGTGGGATAAGTACCGTGTTCAGGCACTTGCAGACCATACAAATCCTATCACTTTTTTTTGTGAATAAACAATATGCTGGCTCTTTTATTCAGGGCCAGGGTAGCTGAAATACCATTTATTTTATTTACAAAGGAGCCGCGCTGGCTTTGTCAGCAATAACGGGTTACCATTAACTGCTCTAGGCAGCAATTTTCTCATTAGGTGTTTTAATGAACACAGAAGGGTTTAAATTTCTTCTTATTTCCAACTTCCTTGTGGTAAACGCAGCTCCTAGATGTACTGGAACCACAGCTTCCAGAGCAGATCTTGGTTCTGAATGTGGGCTGCATTAATGAGTGTAGGAATTACAATACCAAACTCATCAGTTCAACGAAAATGCCATGTAGACAAAGGGAAAAGGTCTTTATTTCTAAAGCTTCCCCCCCCCC
>VZTA01026202.1:153808-272229 GCA_013398855.1 Mohoua ochrocephala
AGAACCTATGTAGCAAAGAGTTGCCATAGGGATTTTTGGTTAACAGAGTAATTACAGTATTAGAACAGACTGGGCAGCAGCTTTGCTGCCATGCTAGAAAACAGACTGTTGCTTCACTGTGCCTGTGGAAGAGATCTTTTAGGGATGTGCTTTGGGTCATAGGAAGGACCCCTTCCTGTTGTTATTTTCATAAATTAAGCTCCTTACCTGATATTTCTTTTTTTAATATCTTCCTTCTTTTCCAGATTCAGTTTTTCCTCATCTTCCATATTGAAGGTGAAACCAAAGGCGTTTTTGTGGGACAAATTAATGGAAATACTGTAAATTTTGAGCTTTAAAAAAAAAATCAACTGCTGTTTTCCAGCCCTTTGGTATTTTCCATGTCTCTGATACTGACAGAGGTGTCAGACTACCCCAAGCGACAGCCTCAGAAGGAGCTATGGAGGGAACCTCCACAGGATTATTCCTTCACCTGCAGTTTATTTTTTGTAACCTGGAGATTCTTGTGTGTTTTAATTCAGTTAGTGGCTGGTTGTCCTTTCCCCTTGCTCGCTCTCCTTTTACTGCAGCCCTTCAGTGGCAAGGTTTTTCCTCTGGTGTCACTGTGATTCTCCTTCCACTCTTCCAGTTCTGCCTTCACTTCTCTCACTGCTGCTCCTTCACCTCCCTCCCACCGCTCTAGGCCCGGCCTGCTGCTGGGGTGGATGTGGGAGAGTGGAGGTGCAGTGTTAGGTGCCTGATGTGCCTATGTGTTCTAGCAGGGAATGGGGATATCATGACCCAAGGGAACCTGTTGAGACCCTGTGTTTCTCACTTCATCCAATATGTATGGAAAAATGCCCAAGAAAGGGCTCCGAAGATTATTTTCTTCAACCTGTACACAGTATCTGTTAATCTGTTTTGTCAGGTAAAACTTAAGCTATATTTTGTTGCCCAGAAAGTAACTCCCATATTCTGTGCCAGTCGGTCCTAGTGCAGTCTCCATTTGTGGCCTGATGTTCCAGCGCTGCTCTCTGTGCTGCACCCTGCAGTGGGACTAGTGATGTTTAATTATTTCAGTTCTCCCAACTGAAACACATTTACTCTTTCTTAATCTTTGTTTAAACACCTCAGTGCCTAATGCAACTCGCTCTTAATCAGCCAGCTTCTTTCAGTTACTCTTAATCCAACTCAAATGCTTTTGTACACTGTAATTTCACTTAATTTCTGCAGGAGATGAACAGTTTGCCCTTATTACTTGTCAGCTGGGTAAACTGAAAAGATAGATCACATCGACTCTCTGAGCTCCACTGAGGGCTTCCCTTGCCTTTTGTGTAGCATCCAGCTTGTCGTGGTTTGTAGGCGAATGTGTGGCCTTTTTGCTGCTGCTGTCTGCGAATATGAAGCACAGTAGCTATTTATTTTCAGAGTATTTCTAGGTTGGGTTCAATTTTCAGTCACTTACATGCTCAGTGTATCCGACCTAGCATATTTGTTGGCTGTTCTCAAAGGTTTGGTTCAGGTGTTTTTCAAGGCACTCAAAATTATTTTCGGTATCTCTGGATTTTTGCCCTATTTTAAGATGTCTGTGCTCTGCTTTTAACCTGACAGAGAGAAAACAATTTTCACAGCTTCTGCTACGTAGCTGTCAGTTTTGGTATCAGGGAGGCTTGGGGGTTGCTGTAGTGTGAGGGATGACTCCCACTATTTTCAAAATGATGACAGGGAAAATTTAGGAATGCTGAAAGAAGCAAAGACATATTGGCAGTCTTTCCTCCGGCAAAAATTAGAAACCAGTCCGCTGGCATTTCAGAAATGTCAGCTTCACGTTACAACCAGAACACTTTTTTTTTTTCCTTTTGCATATGCTGAAAATCAGATATTTAACCTCAAATGAAATTTGGAAGAACTTCTTTACTCAAGCATCAGTCACCATGTTATCTCAGATAAGGCTTATAAATTAGAAGAAATGTTTTATGCCAGAGTGTAATAATTTCAGGTTCGTGGGTGGATCGGCCATGGGATGCACAAATTTTGAATTGTTCTGTAGTCTTAGGTATGTGAGCAGAAAGTCAAATCTAATCTTGGCTGAAACAAACAGTTTTTAAAAACAAATTCTCAAGTGTCGTGTGAGTTTGGTAAACCACTTTAAAAGGGGTCTTAGAACATGAAAATGTGAATAAGTGACCTGGTTTTTAAAGGCTTCAAGTATTTGCAGCACCAGCTGTAGTCTGTGGTTTTAATATGGGGATATAACATGGACTAAGATGTATGGCTTTGGCTTTCCAAATGTGAAAATGTCTCTTAACTTTTCCCCCTGCATATGTGTAAAACCAAAGCAAAACTTAACTAATACTGATGTTTGTGTTGTTTGGGTTTTTGGTTTTTTTTACCCCCAAAGCTGCAATATTCTGTGTAACGAAGTTACCTACATAGAAATTCTGCAGAAGCAGAGTTAGGCAAGTCTTTGTGGTCAACACTGTGGCTTTCCTTGTTAACTGAAGCATGGGGTTTATTCCTTCCTATTTTTAAATGGATGGGGTTGAGAGATAAATTTCCTGTCAGAAGG
Source organism: Mohoua ochrocephala (assembly GCA_013398855.1). NCBI lineage: Eukaryota > Metazoa > Chordata > Aves > Passeriformes > Acanthizidae > Mohoua > Mohoua ochrocephala. The sequence goes on from VZTA01026202.1 coordinate 156,357, forward strand.
TCACATGAATGAGCATGGGAGAACAAGCTTCTTCAAGTCTTCTTCTTTTCCTGTGCCTGTGTGTTAATTTGTTTCAGAGGCAGCCCAGTAATAGCCTGTTTTCCTCCTCATTTGCTGAAGATACAAGTTGCAGGTGTCCAGGAGGTGCCATCCATGTGGGAGGGTGTGGCTGGCAGGACATTGGTTGGTGTTCCTGAAGACGCCAAGTGCCCAGAGCTGCGCTTCCCTTGTGTTCATTCCGTGCGCTGCCACGTCCGTGTTTGCCTGCATCCCCCTCCCTGGCAGCCGGTGCTTACGCCCATTTGTCTTTATTTCATAGCAAATGTGTGGCTCATTTTACACAGATCTTTCCTATCCATCCGTTAGCCTCCCAGGATGTTCCTAAGGATCCAAACTGGAAAAAAAAGCCCATGCAAAATAAGCAGCATTTGGCTAATGAACACCTCCGTGCGAGATTTTACACCAAGCACATTTCCCTGAAAATAGTCTATCTGGCAAGCAGTGAAATTCTTGGATAGAAATACTAATGATGTACTGAGCAGGGGAAGCTCCGTGTGTGCTTGTGAATTTGGAAAAGTGAGAACAGTCTTTCTGAATCTTCATTTCCTGGGAAATTAAAAACATTTTAATGCTTCACAACTTGAGCTCAAGCAGAATTTAAGTAGGGGAATGTGTCTCAGAGTCAGCAATGGTGAGAAGAACTAAGACAGCAAGAGAGCTGAATCTGTGAAGTGTAGTTGTGAGCAAGTGGTGGTATGAAGAGTAGATGCCAACCTTGTTAGCACAGAGAAAAGCTTTTGTCTCTCATTTCTACAGACGTGTCCTGGAAGGCACTTGCCATGAACAGGAGGAACCTGCAGCATAAATAACATGCAGAGAGAGACTGTTCTGATGCAGAGAAAGCGCTAGGTTGTTGTCGTTTCCTGTAAAAACTAAAATGGAGGGAGAGCATGCCAGAGGAGTAGTGAGGAAAAAGCCCAAAATAAGTTCAACTGAAGTGTTCCCCCCCCAAAAAAGGAGGCTAGTGGGGCAAGTTCACTTTAATCACTGAACATTTGGAAAATGACTGGACTGATAGTAGTATGGTGCCATCTTGTAGTGTAGATGTTGACAGGAATTAGGTAAAATAATTCTCATAGCTTACACTACTTGGAAGGAGAAGGTTCTGACTGATTTGGTATCTCTGTTGTTTGCCATGTGGGTGTGGAGTGGCAGGACATGAACGTGGTGGAAGATTCGGGTGTCTGGGTGACCTTTGCCTTCATCCTGCTGAGCCAGCATCATGAGAGGAAGGGGAGCAGCAGCACCCTGCCCAAGTGGAAGCCCCCACGGTCAGGACATGGCGCTTCCCTGCCGAGAGAGTGGGAGAAGGGGTCATTTTCCGTGCAGCTGGAGGAGCAGTGTGAGCAAGCTGAGAGCTCTGGAGGGAACTGTGGTTCCTTTTCTTTCTGGCTCCTAAGATTTCTTTGACCTGAGGGCTGAAGATACATGTAGGAGAGGAAAATGTGATCCTAAGCAGAAATCCCTCGAATCTTTATTTTCCATGAGATATTGAGGAAGGGTCAGAGGTTCTGGGAAGAAACATCCAGTATTTTGATCAGCGAATGAAATACAATTTATTTGTGGGCTTTTATTTCATTTCCTGTTTTTGAGATTACTAAGGGATTTGCAATAAGGAGATGCATATTCCAGCTCAGTTTGTGACTTCAGACCTTTGGTACTGGAGGTATACTCTGTTTACAGAACTGCAGTTGACCTTTTTAAAATAAACTAAAAGCACTGGAAATGTATTTCTGGCTCACAGAGTTCAGGATGTCCCATCTAGAACGTGCATTCTCTTGAATAGCCTAACAGTCACATAAATTGCAGTTGTTTTTCAGCTTTCGGTGGTAGACATGTTCTTTATAGAAGAGTTTTTGAGGGAAGCTGGGCCTACAGAATCTGCTATTGCAACAAAAAACCCAACCAAAAAATCAGCAAGCCAGTACTTGCAAAGTTGATGCATTGCAGTGCTGAAGTGGTTGTGGGCAGGCATCAGTTTTGCATCCTCCTCTTAGTTCCCATGCTGGTGTCTGGGACCTGCCGCTCTCAGCTATGGGCCGAGGCCATTCTTCTTCTCCCAAGGCTGTGGTGGCCTTTCCGAGGAAACGCAGTGGGCTGGACACAGTCCGGAGCATCTGTGTGAGGAAGAAGCTTATGGTCCTGCTAACCCCAGTAGACCCTTGGGCAGGGTGGGGAATGGCCTGTGGGAAGCTGCAAGTTCACAGTGGGGTGCTGGTGGCTCCCGTCCTGCAGTGAGTACTGCCCTGGCTGGAGGAGAGATGCACTGGGCAGTGCTCCTGCCGGGAGCCCCGGTTCACTGAGTGCCCTCAGGCCTCCCTTTCCCCAGTCCCGGGTGGAGCTTGAGGTAGCAGGCTCGTGTTCGATGTTGGAGCCTTGGTTTTCTTTTCTCTTTCAGTGAAGTCCTGCTAATGAAATTTGCCAGCGAAATCTTCCTACTTTGTACCCTTTTCTTCAACAGCATCTGTCAGAAACTCTTTTGTGGTGAAGAAAACTTCCTGTTTTGCTTGATGTTGTCTTGCCGAGTCTCATGTTCCTTCTGCGCTGGCAGAGGTGCATAAAACTGTCCAATTTGAAAAGCATTATAGAAAGTTGAACTTTGGGTTTCTGTAACTGGTTGAAATGATCTCTTTAGTAGATTACCAAGAAATGGAAGTTCATGGAGATATCTATTGAGTCCCATCCCTTAAATGTTTCTAGATGAGAAAAATAAGTTTGTACTGAGTTGTAGAAACATCGGTGAGTAACCTGACTGGAATTATTTGTTAGAAGAATGAATGATCAATTTTATTTTGATAGAGGCAGAACAAATAATTCTGGTGAAATTTGACTGTCTTCGGCTCTCATGCCTTGGTTTGGTTTTGTTGTTTTTTTTTGTTGTTGTTGTTTTGTTTTTTTTTTTAGCAAAACTCCTGAGGGATAGGTGTGAGAAGAGTAATTCTCCCTCAACTTTGAAATAAAGGACTTGAAGACATACTTGTAACTGAATTTTTTCCACTTAAAAATATTTTTGTTGTACTCCAGTCTGTTGAAATCAACAGAACTATGCAGATTTGCACCAGGTTGGGGACAGAACATTTTCTTGATGCATTTTTAATTCCAAACTCTTAAAAGTATATGTACTTTTTTAATAGAAAGGAACCTTTCATTTTAAGGTATGCACAAAGACTTTTTGTGGACAGTTAAATAATCTCAAGTCACCTGGAATTTCTTTCCTTGTGACATTTTACTTAACTTTCCACATTTTGGAGAAAAATGTGTTGCCTTCAGATGAACAATCTCTTTTTTCTCCCATTAAACTCTCTGTGGACGTGCGAATATATATAATTGGAGACTTGGGGACAGGCTGTGATATAGAAAATGAGAGAGCAAGACTACTCCACTTCTGAAATCATCTCTGTGTCATCCACTAATTAAAGTGACCTTCTTGTACCCGGGATATTGTGTGGCTGTGAGAGCACTGCGGCATCTCCTGACAAGCTTAAGAGGGAGAGGGAGCTTAAGGCAAAGCTTTTGGCTCTCACAGAAATGGAGTCCTGAAAGATGCACGATTTGGGAGGTGCTGTGGCTGGTTTCAATGAGTCTGAAGCATATGAAGTATATTGAAAATGCTGTAGCTCTTTCCAGAAGATGCAGCTGAATTAAGTGCATGCCAGAAGACCGTGGTGTTGGGCAGAGCTTGGTGTAAAGCAGACCATGATTATTGTGGGGTGAGGCCAAACATACTGTCACACCTGTGCAGCTCAACAGGAGTTACTTTCTATAAAAGTATGTTTGTCTGCAAATAGTGTTGATCTTAATTTCAAAACAGCAGCAATGTGCTTAACAGACTAAGTAAAACGTGAACAGTCACTTGACAGATGAGAAAGGCTCTTTTGTCTTTTTATTTGTTCACATAGGCTCCTGTTGAAAGCTGATGCTTTCTGTTACACACAATTTTGAAATAGCTTTTAATAATCTGACCTTAGGCCTCAGATGTTGTACTTAACTCTGAAGTAGTAGAAGCCTGAATCAGATTGAGAGAGATTAAAGTTTCTATACAGGGAACAAAGTTCAGATTTACTATCTGTAAAGAACTTACAATAAATGCAACCCCAGGTGTAAGAATGTTGAGGCACTGCGCAGGGTGTGGTAAGCAGCAGTTACAGTGGAGATGCTGTAGATAGGAGAATGTAGATTCTTTATCTTGCTCTGCTCTTGAGACTTGGTGCAATAACAGAAACTTCAGTCTGTGCTGATGGAGCAGGGGTTCTTGGGGACTATGCAGCAGATCTTTTCAGTGCATTAGAGGGATTAACCCGTCAGTCAGCTTGGAAGAACAAACGGAATGCTTTTGAAGAGAATTGGAAGAACAAACCGAATGCTTTTGAAGAGAATCCTGTAATACTGTTTTTCATGAGTACACTGCATTTTCTGAGAAACGTCAGCTAACGCCCACAACATTTTGATTTATTAAGCAGTCAGTGACCTAGGGTGTTGGTGTTTGTCTGGCTGCAGTTAGTTACCTGGAATGAAGCACTATACAGGTGTTAGGCACATGGAGGTGAAAATATGTGTATATATTCCTTTGTAGACCTTCATCTTTTAAAGATATTTGTGCAGGTCCATACCTGAGACTTGGCCAGTGAATTCCCTTCACCAGATGGCCAAGTGCTTTTTGTTGATACAGACTTCAGTTGGGTGGGGCTCTGCAAATTTTATGGTAAAGAATAGCTAATATAGACTTCATGTACACTCATTAATTGCTTTTTTTTCTTTTATCCCTTCTGATGGAGAGGTTTGAGGGATATTGAGCCTTGGGTAGCTAGATTTGCCCTTTTTGGGGAAGGTGGGAATGCTGACATGATAGATGACCATCTCTTGGGTAGGTCATGGCTGTCCTTGGAGGAAGGCAGTATTGCTTTGGCAGAATATCCATCTGTTGTTTTCATACCTTAGCTGTGTATTCTGGTTTCCTTGATGCATTACTGACAGTGTTTAGCAAGGCACATTGCTAACACTTGTCTTGTGATTCCCTCATCAGTCAAAGCCACATTTGCAAGGAGCAGAGAATACCGCCCAGTCTGATGGACCATCCCAGACCAGTCAGTCTGGACGGACTTTCTAAATGCCTGGGAAATAATTGTTTAGTTGTGTGACAACTAAATGCTTTTAAAATTATTTTTGTAATGACTTACTTATATTTGCATTGCAGTTTATGGGTCTGTGTCCCTGCCACAGCAGGAAGCATGCTCATCCCGTAGGAATGGTCCACTGCTGGAAGAGTGAGTGCAGAGGAGGGACACAGGGCCTCCTCCCCAGCTGTGCCTCTCTCCATTCTGGTGTCCTTTCCCCTGCCTCCCACCTTTGCACCCTGGTACCTCCACTGAGTGGAGGAAGGCAGAAATTAATCTGGAGGGGAAATTGTTCTGCCTGAGTAGGCAAATAGAAGGAAACGATCTCATTGACTGTGATGCTTTAATCTCTTTTTATGAGCTACCTGGAGTGCAGAGCCCTTTATTTGACCCACCATCAGAGCTGGCAGGGGCACAGCGGGATCTCTGCTAGTTTGAGCTGAAGGATTTACTGGCTTTTGCCAGCTGCCTTCCCCTTGGCAAATCTCCCTGCGAGCAGAACCAAGAGCAGGGCGTCTTGGTGTGTGCAGCTGGATGCAGCCCCCGGGCAGCCCGGCAGCAGCTGTTACCCGAGTGCTGCGCTGTGGCGGGGCTGGGCTCCTGCTTCCCCTTCTGGTCTTGGAAGGCCCTGCGCGCTCCACGGCAGATGGGTGGGAGCCATGCCCGCGTTTCCCGAAGGTTCAATCCCGCAGGCCCTCGTGTGGGCCAAGGGCTGCCTTCCCCTCGCTGCACGCTGGCAGTGTGCCTCGTGAAACTCTGCTTTGCACGTGGGCTGCATTTAATCTGTATGAAAGGAAATGGTGCATCCTTGCTTACCTTTCACCTTCCTATGTCCTCCTGCAGTTGCTCTCTCATCCCTGTTGAACTGCAGCCCTTAGGCCGGGAGTTGCCATCGGCTTGGCAGGGCTGTTCCTGCTGCAGCATGATGAACCAGCAAGGACCTTCCCTTCCTTAGCCGCACTGGACTGACAGGCTCCCTTCTCCTTCCCTTGTCTCCTCCAGGCAGGGGAAGAGGCTTGGATCTCCTTCCTTACATTCACCTTGTTGACCTTGACTGTGACCACTCATTTACAGTGCGTGCCTAAGCTGTGCTGTTTGACCTCCTTATGTGGCTGGGGGAAAACCTTCTGTCCGCCTGAGAGGCTGACTGTGGGCACGCTGGGCTTGCTCAAGAGCCGAGTTTTAGTCTATAACGTAACAGGTGCATGAAAAGATTTAAATGGAAAATCAGTGCAGGCCAATGATCGTAGCCAGATTAATGGTTTTAAACCCCTGTTTTTCATATCTTGCAAATGAATATAAAAATTTGCAGTTTCAAAGGAGATCTTGAACAATGTAGTACAAGTGTTAAATGTAGCATGAATTGGGGGAGAATGGGGAGAGTGTTGCATATGGTCACTTTAAACACGGGAGCCACGAGTGAGACGGGCCACCACGTTCCCACAGCCACAGTGCTGAGAATGGAGAGGGATTCATGGGAAAACTGAGGACATGCACCCTTGAAATCCTGGTGGGTTTGTTACTCTTTCCACAGAAACCTTGAACCTTTTGTTTAAATTAAGCTGCTCACATCAGTGGGAAGCTTAACAGCACTTGAAACAGCTCCCCACCCACTTTCCATTTTCGTTGAGGAGTGAAAAATACAGATGAGTGGAGCCTGATAAAGGTCAGTTCATTTAGTGCAAGTCTTGAGTCCATTTTGCGATTAAATATACTTTCATTTTTCACAAACTTTTTTCCACTTCAATTTTAAAATTACTCTTGCATAACATGGGAAATGTCTCAAACCCACCACCCCATACAACAAGCAGCACATGTAGTAATACAGAGAGGAACACCACTGCTCTTATTAGGCTTTATCTCAAATGATATAATTTATTGTTACTGCTCTGCATAATTTCCCTTTATTGTTAATGCAGTATTTATTTTTAATTATTATTAACACACTTATTATGTGTTAATAGCCTGACTGATGAGCCAGTGTATTTTCTGAGTGTCTTTTAAATTAAATTTCCTTCTAAGGTGTTTTTTTTTTAGAAATTAGAATAATGCAAGCAATATTAACAGTCAACCCCTTAGGCCAACTGTTGCCTCTTTCTTTCACGCACCTACCAGTGCTGTGCAACATCCTGTTGCAACATCTGGTTGCTGCCATCACACAACTGTTTACTAACCACTAATTATAGCACTTGGCAATAGAAAAGAAAATGTTAAGCATACTGTGTTGGTATTTTTAAGGGTAACTGGCTGGTTTTATTTCCTCCTACTCTTGTAGTTGCATGTTAGCTGACTTGCACCCCAGTGTGTTCTGCTGAAGGTTGTTTATATCTCCCATGCTGAGGTCTCGTCAGGCTGTGGTTATTTTTCTGATGACAGGGCTATAAATTGATTTTGAATTGGATAGCTCTGGGAGACAAAACCCTCACATGTAAATAATGGTCCATAAACAAATGGAAGTTTGTGTTTGAACACCAACCCTTGTTTGTGACTTTGTTTTTAATAAAAATATTTTTAAAATTTTATAAGGAAAACCAGAATAGAATTGAGCTTCACACTTCTCGAAGGGAGCCAAGTTTCAGCATAGGTGAATTACTCAGGGCACTGGAGGTTCGTGACCTGAGCAAAATCTCTCAGATTAGTCCTAAAACCAGCTGGGCTGCCACTGGGGAGGGCTGGCAGTGCATAGCTGGAAGGGATATTGCAGTCTTGGTGTGTCTCAAGAGCACATCTGTGCTAACCAAGTCATTGGGTTTTGCTGTGTCTCTCTCTTTCATCTTTCTTAATGTATTTATAGAAGAGAAATACTTCCAGACACATCTCTTCCTACAAAGAGGACTTGTGAGAAACATTATGTGCTTTCAAATAAGGAATAAAATGTACTTGCTGATCAATTTTCTGTCCTCATTAAGTCTCTCAGAGGTGAGTTCAAGGGAAAAAATAAAGATGGGAAGAGTTTGGAAATGAAGTCTATTTACAATGAAAAAAGATAACTCAAGAATACTGAAAAAAGGGCTGAAACTCGATGGCTGGAGAGATGGAGAACAGACTCAATTATCCTAATGTTGTGCAGCTGCACTACCACATGTATTGTTTTCACTTTACTATCAGATATTTAATGCTTGTGGGTAGCCAGTGTTCTCTTTTTGTTTGTTCTAAATATTTCCTATGTGTAATGCAGTAAAAGATGCTGTTCTCAGTTGTTAGAACACAACAATTTGGTAGAGCAAAAAAACAGCCATCAGTGTTTGCACATACTACAAATTTATTGACAGAAACAGACTAATAATAGAAAGTTTATTCCTATAATAAAGGAAAGGAGAAAAAAAAAGGCAAGCAAACTCATACCTTGAATCTGGAATTTCAGTTTAAGGAAAAAAATCTTATCATAGTGATCCACTTCTAGTAACTAGTTGTGTGCACTCTTAGACCAAATTTGCATACAGTGTGCAGGGTGAATCATTCCCTCCTGTTCCTGGATGCACAGGTGAGATTATTTTTCTGTATTGTGTTTCTGGAAATTCCAAGGGTGTACAGAAGAGCATCTTTCTAGCTTCTACCAAGCAGGAATGTGTCTGTAGCCAGCAACATCCCAGAGGCTCAGATCCAAAGCCATGAAACTCAGTTTTTCACTCTATAGGCTACTCCAGTGGGGGGAGGTGGGGGGGAGAAGGGGCAAGATGAGTTTTTTGAGTCTTGAAGGGAAGTTAAACTAAATTGTTACCTGTTTGAGGTGAGGCTCGTTTCTTGGATTTGAGCTCATGGTGAGACAGGCAAAAATAGTGTTAATGCACAGCTATATATTTCCAATATTTTCCATTCCTCTGACAGATGAAACAACGCTGATGAAGTTTAATGAACAAATGAAGTAATTGTGCATTATCTTGAGATGTAGTCCTTACAAGAAAGAGAAGTATATAAATCTAAAGACTGCATAAATGAGGGAAGATGAGGAGAAGCACTCAGATAATTCTGCTGGTTTTCCACAATGTTGCATGATTTGCTATTTCATTCTTCCATATTAATGTTAAATTTCAAGGTGCAAACTTTGTTAAAACAATCCTTCTTCCATCACCAGTTTCTTGTATTTGCTGGTGTTTCGGAAGACGTGAGCTAATGATTGTTGAGTTTAGGGAAGAACAGTTTGCTTTCTCTCCATACATTGTATTTTGACAGACATAGCACACATTCATTCCACTCTTTCCTCTTGCTTCCGATTTTCATAGGACAAGAGAGAAAGGGTTAAGCATGTGAGGGGGAAAAAAAAGAAAATGGATAAACATCCTTTATAATCTTTGCTGTTGGGGAGGATAAAAGGAGGGTTCAGCATAGAAGGCCCCAATTAGGCACACGCTAGGGAACGAGCAGTTTAGTTTTAGTTGGCTGTTTCCACCAGGAGGAAGTACCTTCAGTGTGAAGAGACTTCTCAGGTTTTGCAGCAACCCTGGGAGCAGGACGTGAGGACCATGCTTGGCTTTCCACCTGCTCTGCTGAGTGTGTGCAGGCATTTGGAGTTAAGGTTTCACGTGACCCTGAGATTGTCTCAATTACATAAGAGATGGGAACAAGTCCTGACCACCTCCAGGACCCAGGGGAAGATTTAAGAAGACACATTGTCATATTTTCTCTTTTCCTTGCTCTTTATCAAGCTCAGGTCTCCCTAATCTCGACAATGGCACCTTGAAATACAGGTTACAAGTTAGGCCTGTTCAGTGACAATACTTTTTCTTTGTCAGTCAGCATCAGGAAGGTAAGGGCAATTGCATTGATCTTTAGCCTCTACATGCAGTGCAAGTCTACACCTTCCCTTTTCTTTCTCGTCTCAGTAGACTGTGCAGGGAGATCACTGTCAGTATCAGGGAGGAGGGGGACTTTGAGTGAGAGAAGAGTGGGAAGGTGATTGCCATCTTGTGACTAGCTCCTTGCTGCATGTCCTTCGGAGTCAGCAGTTTGGTGCGTGGGATATTTGCATGCAACTTACGCTTTGGAATATGCGTGCTAGAAGCCATTTGCATTGGGAAGGTCGAACACATTCCATATTTTTCCATATGCTTCATTGTGAATAAATACAGAATAACATTGCTTTTATATAGGCTGCTTTTTGACTATGGTGTCTCAGTGTTGGTTGGAGCACGAGAATTAAGTAATTTTAAACAGGGTTTAAAATCCGAGATAGCTGAAGCTATTTTTAACATGTGGGTTGTGATTTGGCTCTCCACGGTCTTTGTCTTCTCACCCAGTTTTATCCATTGCAGAATGGCTGGTAAAGGGCTGGTGTCATGTGCTGTGTGTTCTTTGTCTCAGCCATGAGGATGCTGACTTCCTCCCTTTTATTTCAGGAGGTCATTAGTGCTGATGAAATTAGAGGTTTATAACTTCAGGTCCAAGTCATTATTCCTAATTTAACGAATGCATTTGAAAATGTTTCCTCTAATAAAATTGTAATGAGTTTACATGATTTGTCATGCTTATCAAAAACATGGTTTTAACATTTTCGTATTTAGAGGCACTGAGCTTCTGGAGAAGAGTACACATTAGTACATCATTGCTGGGCCAATTTCCTGCCTCTCTGTCTCTCTCTGCTGTAAATCAAAATAACCTAGTCAGTGTAATCACAGTGATGTACAGCCAGCGTGGCACTGGAGTCAGGCCTTCGCAAACAGCATAAAATCCTGGGAGAGGTCCCTCGTGCAAGCGTGATTACTTCTCTGCCGCCACCTTCATCATTCAGCTGGGTGCTTTGCCTCCATATGAAAGAGACTATCAGCGGGCTCATGATAAAGGAAAAAAGAACCATCTATAATGTAGAGGCTTGACTGGAGAAATGGCTTTTATGTTGCGAGGGGAATGAGATAAATAGCCTCCCACAGTTACTAAGGTAAGGGGAAAGCAGCAGTGTTACAGCAGAGCTGGGCGTTTGCTTAGAGGCTTTTGAAGAAAATTCAGCCAAATGCTTGGTTTTCAGGAATGCTCCTGGAATGTGCTAGGACTATTATTTAATTCAAATTACCTCTCTCTTAAACAGTGTGCTGTATGCATTTGGGTTCAGGCAGGTGAGGAAGGAACAGGGGACATGAATTTACTGTATGCCAGGCGGATGAGTCCCCTGTTTGAACACACACCTGCTGCTGCTCCATGTGCTGCTCCCCCAGGTCAGCTTCTGAGGGTTGGAGCAGGAGTGGAAATCAAGTGAGTGATTTTGGTCTTGCAGGTGATGAACTGATGCAAGGGAGGAGGATATGACTGTGTCTAAGGTTGAATGAGGGGGTCTGTGGGAGGGCTGACAATTTTATTAGCTCTTGGCCTTGCTTAGCGTCCAAAAAGCAGGGTGGTGGAGTTGAAGGGGGGGATGCAGTTGTGATACAGGGGCTGCTGTCAGGCAGTGCAATGCACGGGCAGCAGAGGGGTGTCAGCTCACTGGGATTCCCCGCATGGACTTTGGGGGTGTTACTGCTCTTCACTGCACCTGGAGAGGAAAATCCTCCCTGTAGGACAGTGCTTAGGACATAAATGACCGAGTCCTTCTGCCCTCCTCCTCTAACCCTAAGCCACTTGCTCCTTCTCAGGCAACAGTCTAAAAGCAGCGTGTGGGTGAAAACACCAAGAGAGGTTTTTGCCTGCGTGTTTTAGCAGCACGGTGGCTGCGGGTACGGCAGCGTAACTGGCAAATCACAGCAGGCAGATGGCAGGTCTCGCACTAGGAGAGGATGTGTAAACGACCAAAGATAGGTTTTAACAGTCTTTTTCAAAGCCAGAAGTTTGTCAGTGTATAAGCTCTCAGTCTAAACATCCCTGTGAAATTTCAAGCCTCGAGTCTACTAGTGGTTTATTAAACAGTTTTGGCAACTGAAATGGATGCTGTGAATCACCACGTGCACGCCTGAGCGTGGGGTGTCTTGCGTGTCTCATGCATTTGCTGCCTCCGTGCTGGCTGATGGGCTCACCCAGCTGGCCAACCTGCCTCGGGTCTGCAAAGGACAGGCAGGAAGAAAACTGACCCTGGGAAACAGCCATGCACAAAATGCTTGTGTTCGTTGACAGGTTCGGGCAGAGCCATTGCTGGTGAAGTGGTGGCATGCTGAGTGTCACTGTCTGCCCCTGGTGTGTCTCTGCCTTTGGATGTTCGCTGGAACCACGTGCCTCTGCTGCCACTGGAGGGCTGGTCCAGTTGGACCTGTAGTCTTAAGGATGAGAACTGCTGATTGCCTTCTGCATCCCCAGTCTTTGCCGTGCAGGGCTGCGTGGGGGTGTGCTGGTGCTCTGCAGACAGCTGAAAAGAGCAGGCTGGCTTTTCTGCCATTCTGACCTCTAGTCTTTCTTTTTTTCCCAGACTGATCTGTTTTAACAGCAAGACTCAGTTAAGGAGAAGAGTATTTCCTGTACAAATTGCCCTGTGCAGATATGTAATGTAGTTCAGCTCTGTGGAACTGCCATATTCTCTCCACGAACATCAGCACTGGTGCTGCCCATTAGTAATATCCATTTTCTTTTTTCAGCCGTTTTAATACTGCAGAGAAGTCATTTTCAGTTCCCAGGACCTGACTGGTACAGTGATGTTAGATACTTCAGCAGCGAGGAACCAAGGGGGGAATACAGTCAGATTACCACAAAATTAGGCTCAAACCATTAGCAAGCTTGAGCAGCACATCATCAAATCAGCAACCCAAAACCAGCTCTAGTGATTAAACTGCCCTCCTGTTATTGACGTCAATAGTGCAACTCTCAGTAACATTTGTTGAGAAGGAAATGTGCTCCCAGGAGAACCAAGGTTTTATTTTCCAGATGCTTTTTTAATGAGGATGGAAAGCTGAACTGAACGAGGTGTCAAAAGCTCTAGCTTGTCCCCTTCTGAAGTGTGCTGCCTATGCCTGACAGCCACTTCTACATGGGCCCCTGTTTATCACTGCTGTCTTGTGTTTGTAATTTTTTCACCCTCTTTGTGTATTGCTATTCTCACTAGTCTTTTCCCCTTTTTTTCCTGTGACTTGAACTCTGTGACTCATGCCTTAATTTTTGTTTATGTTCCCACTCTGCTTAAGGGCTCCTCATTCACTGTAAGAGTACATTGCAATATGCAACATTTCATTGTCTCTCTTATTTATTTCATAGCCAGAAAATGAATTAAGTCATGGAATGGGCTTTATTTGTGGATTGAGAGAAACTGTTTCAGCAAATGACCAGCAACATCAGTAGAGCCTAATTGTGTATGGTGCTGGGCCCAAAATATGTGTGCACTTAGAAATTCAGGCTGAAGCTGGTGACTAGTTTGAGGTGGACAAAGTTTATAACTCTGACTTCTTTGAACCAAACAGATGAACTTCTGGGAAACATCAGAAACAGTAGCTTTGGAGAGAAGAGCTGCAGGTCTCACTGTGGTCGTGTGGCAGTGGTCGTGTGGACCCTGGATGTAGATTGAACAGTCTGATTAAAATCATTGTGAGTTTTATGTTAGGAGTAGGTCCAAAATGGACCTTGGGGAGCCCTCCCCCGAGAGCTGTTGTTAGGTGAGTGCTGGTGTGTCAAAACACGTTAGCTTATTTGAAGCAATTAGGAGGTGGAAGAAGTGGAGTTAGGCTTCACTAGATCAGCGGCTCTGGAAAATGGCTGTTGCACTGTGTGGCTCCCCTGTTACCACCTGTGACCTGGTGAATGTTTTTGGAGAGGTGGAAGGTGGTGTTCAGCCCCTGCATTTGAGTCCCACTCAAATGCTGCGGGAAGCTGAGGCAGATGAGCACACACCGTGTGTGTTTGTGTGGGGTGCTAGTGGAGTTCAAGGCTTCTGTTTTGCTAAGGGGCCATTTTTTGCCTGATGAGTGAAAAAGCTGTTTGGAGTTTCCTGAGTCATGTATCGTTACTGCTATACTGCATTTAGGAGCTATTTGCTTTTCTTTTCCTGCTAGCTGACTAATAGAGTTCAGCTGGGCAGTCCATGATTCTGCTGGCACATTACTGGCACTGAGAGGTAAGTTCAGAAGGAAAATAAACCCCTGGAACCTAATTCAGTGGTGCTGGTCCCTGCTGGTGGTTGAACAGACTGTTGCTTGAAACTCTTGCTCTTAGGTGTTTCTTCTTATTTTTTGTTTTATTTGCATTAGAGAGAAGATAAATCTGTTCAGCAGCATCTGTGCACCACCGCTGACATTTTAATTTTCAGTTAAAAGATTTTAATTAAAATCCCAACATAATTTGGTGTGAAAAATGAGATTGAATTGGTATTATACATGCAGGCTGAACTAATGTCAATTTACGTATCAGTTTCAGAAACAGCTCTGTCTGATTAATCCAGGCAGTAGCAATGTTTGCTGGAAGAGGCTCTAGTTGCTCTTTTTCTATTATTCTACCATGATAATTATAGAGAGAGAAGCTTTGTGCTGGTTTTCCTAGTTTCTCTCTGATGGAGTTCTCTTCTTGTTCTGCTTCTCCGTCTCCTTCTGGATGCTGTGTAATCATCCCTGCAAGACATGATTGCCCTCTAGGCTTCAAGGAGAGATTTGTGTGGAGAAAATGTTTGCTCTTGCAATGCCTCAGAATGTACCAAGATTTTTGATAATTATGCGGGTTGCATTTGGAAAGGTATTGGTGCAATCCCTTCATGGCTCTGTCTTAGCTGTGTGTCAGTGTGTGACGTGTGCTTACACAGCTACACACTGGTGCTTGTGTGCCTGTGTGCTCGTGCCCATGTGTCCTGTCTCAAGCCACAGGACTTAGCACAGCTTTACTCTCAATTCCTTGTGTTAGTCACAAATGGAATATAAACATGTCCAGGATGTGTATTTAAAATACATCTATTTGCCAAACATTGTCTCTTTGCAAAGGCTTAAATAGAAAACACAAGAAGATTTTCCAGGCCTTAAGTCCCATTCTTCCCTGTAGAATAAACACCTGCATCTAATAAACTTAAGAGACATTTTCTGTCTCTGAAAATTCCCGTTAAGCAGCATGTAATTTTCTTGGTGAGGCTGTGCATATGGACTGCTTGGGAACCTGGGTTTGGGTTTGTACGGGAGCAGCTCTGCGCAAGGTCTGCTGACACAAACGTTTTTTCGTGTCGTCACTGTAAAAGTCTATAAAAAGGAAATGACAGAGGTAATGGGGCACTTCTGTGTATATTTTCTGGTATTATATGAACAAGAGCTCTCAAATACAAGAAGACAAAACAATTACAATGAAACTTCTAAGTAAGAAACCCGCATGGGGTATTATCCAAACGGAGCTGTTTATTATACCTTAATTATTGGGGAACTCATGGTGAAAGGGATATGGTTTAGGTTAAGAGGCTTCAAGTCCATGTCTCCTGCCTGCCGTCAGATTATGTTTATGGTCAGAAATGAAAAGGGTTATTTTTCAGGTATGTAGTCTGTCTTTTTTCTGGAAGATACTCCAAGCAATAATGTTGAAAAAACACTTGGGAATGGTGTGTGGTGTCTTCCCTGCGCTCACAAAGAAACATCTTATTTTACCAAGACAACTGTTTGACTTATTTTTCTGCATGCTCCTACGTTCCTACCATGAAGAGATGATTCACAAAACATGTAGGTTTAATACAGAGCTAGAGCAATCTCTGAAAACAGAGGGGTGGTTTTGTGGCTCGGTATTACAACATGTCAGCAGCATTCACAGCATGTCTGCCTTCTGTTTCCTGCGTGATTGTGGGTGCCTCAGAGCTCAGCAAAGCGCTAAAATATCTCTTAAATTTCACTGAATACAGTAGATCTGTGTTTAAGCGCTTCGTTGACTCAGCAAGAGCTGGGGATGTATCATCAGATCTGTGCTTCATGCAAAACAAAGTAACGGAACTCGTGCTTACCTGGATGTCACTCCGGAGTCAGATCTGTAGCTTCAGGGGTTGATAAGTCAGTACCTCTGACTCTGTGTGCAATATATGGGACATCTGTACTTGAGTTTTTCAGAAATGGGGTGCAGGGAAAACCCACTTCATACCCAGTCTTGTATGTTTGCCTATTGGATTTCGGAATTTGATTTCAAGCCCTGTGTTTTCAGGCAGCAGAGAAAGAGAAAGCTCCAAGCTTAGCATAAAGGAATCTAGAATAAACGTGTCACCAAAAGTAAACTGTGAACTGTGGAAGGTAACAGCCCAGCTCAGTTAATACTCTAAAAGTGTTCAACTCTTCAGTTCTTCACAGGTTTAGTTACATCACTCTCCCCCTTCTGATAGCCACGTGGACCCTGAAATCAAAGGATGTATGCAGACCCCTTCAAAATTTGTCCTTCGTAATTGAGTATTTTGGCTGATTTCTGGATGGCGTAGTTTTCATAGTTTCATACGCTTTCCCAATGTTGTGTGTGAGTTTGTTCTGGAGCACGTTCCTAGGAGAAAACAGTTTTCTGTGAGAGTTTAGGAAGAAACCGCAGACTGAGGTTGGGTTATGCCAACTTTACAACCAAAATCTCTGTCTTGGTGTGGTGGTGCACAGTGCAGTGCTTGCTGAATGACCACATTTCACTTGGAGCTCTGAAATCAGTGTTTGAGTTTTAAAATACCAGCAAATGGTTGCAGGGTAGAGCATTCATTTTTCATGAGGGCAGTAATGCTATTTCAGTTTTCTGAGCTACAACAGTGTGCTTTGATCCACAGAGTAATTTAGCAATTACAGAGTATCTGATGTGCCTCAATTTACCTAGTAGCTGAAGAACTCAATGACAGGTAATTTGTCATTTTTAATTGTCTTTGGGAAATGAGCCAGAAATGTATTGTTTTCCAGAGTACATAGTTAAAAAACAAATGTTTGCCACTTTACTGCATGCAAAGAGTTGATTCTTCTTCTCTCAGTTACTAATGATCCCAGATGAAAACACCCTATGGGGAAAAAAAGAAATTGATTTGGCTTATGTATAGGCATAAGGAGGAACATATTTTCAATAAGCTTCAATATTGATTCAAAATCAGAAAACAGCAGAGACAAAACCCACTGAAATGAATAAGCTATGGAGCTTAGTGTCTAGGGTAGTTCTAAGAAGATTTAATTTTTGTTAATGTATGTGTAAAATACCTGGTACTGTTACAGTGTTTTGTACTTTTCTCCTGGCTCCAAATATGCCTTAAAATAGTATATCCAGGAAATATGGTACAGTTAAGAATGGGATTTCCACAAATCTCATTCGTTTCTCCTGTGGGCTGGATTCTGTGTTCATCACACGGAGCTAAGTAAAGAACAATTGCCCTGTGTGAACGAAGGGAATTCGGTGTGATTCGGATCAATGTGAGCATTAGGGATTCATATTTTACCGCAGCCTCTGTTGCTGAACTACAGGACAGAAACATGTGCATACCATTTACTGTATCCAAGGACATTGTCTAGACTGTATTCTCTCTTTTCTGTATTTTTGCTTTAGGAAGCATGATGATAGTGTTAGAAACTGCACTGTAAACAATGTATGCTGTATGCAGCAAGTAGAGCTGTTCTGCAATTACATAAGGTAGTTCAGATGAAAGAGCCTCTGTGTTCTGTGTCTGAGAGAGGAGCCTTAATTAAGACAGACAAATTCTCCTGGGTACAACAAAGCAGTTCTCTGGTTACAGCCCTGATTAGACTGTAGTTCTTCTAAATGCATTACCAAAGTCTTCATTATTATAATTAAACAGATATAAAATATGTTGGCCCTTCATTGCATAAAGCTTTGCTTTAGGGTTAAGACTAGAAATTTCATCAAGAGCTTTGAAATGGAAAGCTGACAAGCAAAGCAAATTATTCCTACAGTTTTCTATAATTTTTGAATTATTGTCCTTTTTAGTCTTCCATATCAAGACAGACACTTAAAAAATTATAAATCTTAAATGGTCTATTTGCAGCAATATTATTTTCCTGAGGCAACTCGCTAGAAAAAACTAGTGTCATCTGTAAAAATGGAGCTCAGAAGTTGGCTTCTCCCAGGTATGCTGGGTTTGGAGCAGTCCAGCCCAAGAATGGTCTGGGACACTCACTGCCGCTG
The DNA here is from genome assembly GCA_013398855.1 of Mohoua ochrocephala. Taxonomy (NCBI): domain Eukaryota; kingdom Metazoa; phylum Chordata; class Aves; order Passeriformes; family Acanthizidae; genus Mohoua; species Mohoua ochrocephala. The sequence goes on from VZTA01026202.1 coordinate 174,479, forward strand.
GCTCCTGCCAGGGTGCTTTCTTGCTTACCTCTGGCCTCTTCTTTCCAAGAGTTAGCAAGTCCTGCAGCTAAATGGAGATGTTGCTCCAAGGTAAATAAAGGGGAAAAGAATATGTGGTGGGGAGCATTCATTGCTCATACATCCAGCTAAAGGAACTGATGAAAAATAACAAGAAAGAAGAAAGGAGTGAGTTAATATTTCTAGAAGAAAAAGACTTTTTCCTCGCATTTGTCTTTTCACTGTATCTGCTTATGTAAAAAACACACCATTAAATTTAGAATCTGTTTCCCTGGTGGGAGGGATTACCTTTAAAAGTCTCGGACAGCCAAAGCACTGGGGTTGAAAAAGGACTTGAGGAGATGTTGGATGAACAAATGCACAGTCACACCTATTTTAATCTAAACAGAATATTAACAAATGAACAGTGTGACCGTGGGGACTAAATATGTGTAAGTGTTTGTAAGATTAAAGCTTAAAATGAGCAACAACTGAATCACACAGTTGTTAGTTGTTGCAAAGCATAATCTATTTTAAAGGGCCCACTGAATGAACTGTGAGTTCTGAGCTGATTTTTGTCCATGCAGAAGTGGTTCCCAGTGCTCACTAATGTCACCCTCCTGTTACCACTTGTTCACACTTGCAGAACTAAACGTGGCCAGTATTTAATGGTCCCTCTCGAATCGCTCTGGGCAGAGTGTGTTGGTGTTGATGACAACTGTGCAAGATAAGGGAAGCTTGTGGTTTAGCAAAGGGGCCTGTGGCTTTCTGTCCTCGAGAAGGCAAATACCAAACTTGGACCTCTTAAAACAAAAAGCTTCCCCAAACCACTGGCCCAGCTGCTCCTGCCCCCACTGCTAGACACCCCCTTTTCTGCCATGTATCCCCCCAGGTGAGGGGATGGATGGAGATCCTTTTCTCTGAAGGTGCTGAGATTTGTGGGTCAGAAACACAAAGTCTTTGAGTCTTGCGGAACCATGAAGACAAATCCAGAGCAGACAGTGTTTCCTAAGGGGTCTTCCTGGGCTCATGAGCTGAACCAGAAGCCAGGAGGTTCCCACTCTTCTGGCTGCAAATCCGACATTTTTCTTCTTGCTCGACATTTTCTAAGTGTTGCAAGTGTACAGAACTACTGGAGATTTGAGGTGTTACTTTCTCCACGTGAGTGCTAAGTTATGTTGCAGCTGAAGGATAGTTACACTGCGGTTAGAGTTCACATTTTTTCTAAAACCCCTATAACCACTAATTCATAACATTTAAATATTAACTGGATGGAAGCAATTAGACCAGATTGGTCATACACTTAAACTACAAAAATGCATGTGTAAAACTCAAGGGATTGTAATACTCAGGCATGCAGATAGTTTAATTCTAAGATAAAAGATTTGATTATTTAGCATATATATATATTGACCAGGATAAAACTACATTATAATTGCATTCCTTTATTTGTTTAAAAAAAACCAAAACCAAATGAGGAACTAGGTTGGGTTTTTTTTCCCTAATACATGGGCTCTGGGAAGTAAGAGAGTTCTGCCCTCGAAGGTGGATGATTTTGAAGAAATGAGATTAAAAATTGTAGCACATCTCCATAGCAAATCAATTATTCTTTAAATAAATTGGGTGTTTATGATGCTGCAGTTTTCAGCTTATCAAGGTGCTTGTAACCTGCATAATTTACTCCTTATTTTGATGAGTAATGTAAACATTCATTGTCTGCATTGGTAAAAATTTGGAATATGCCTCCTTATGAGAGTCACATAATAAGATTTAATGAGGCTACCACAGCTGTCTCTTGAATACTTCTTTCTTTTGTATTAATAGAGAAATCTGTGTTTTGCTTGTAAGGGAGATGCTTAATTTGTCAGACCGTTGCTAAGTGCTCCGCTGAAATCATTGTTTCCCCAGTATGTTGTTTTCAGGCCTGCCAACTCCTTTAGCAGTGTAGGAGCACATTTCATGGCTTGAAACTGCTCTGATACCAGCAGGCACGATTTCTGTCCACACTTTGCTCTTCAGCCCAAGGATGCTGAAGGGGGATGGATGGCATTCACTGTGCCCATAGTTGCAAAGCTAAAAAGCTGTAGATGGGAGGAAAATAAAAATAAAAGTAAAAAATACTCGAGGAGTTTTTGGGTCTGTGGTTAAGTACAGACACATTTCAGTGCCCATATTGTAGAGGAGCAATCAGAAAGTTTTCCCTAGTCCCTGTTTTGTGATGGAGCTTGTTGACAAGGTGTCAACGCAGGGGTTAATAAATCCCAAACGGGGCAGGTGTGCCACGTGTGCAGGGGGGTGGATGGCACCTCCACCCACACCGGGTGAGCTGCGGAGCACCAGGGCTGCCACAAGGATCTGTCCTGTGGGCTCCTGTGGAGGCGGTGCCTGTGCCCCCACGGAGAGCCTGCACAGCAGCTGCACCAACTCCTACACCTCGAGGGCACTCTCCGCAGTGGATAAACAGTTTCCTCAGAGGAGCTGATGCATTTGTTGGGTATGCTGAAAGCTGTTTTTCTCTCTTGCAGAAAACGAGGGCCTTTAGATAGCACGAGGCAAAATGTCACTCCGAAGTGCATTATAGGTCAGATAAAACACTGCCCTGTCTTGCCCATATACTTCATATTTGGCTTTATGTATTTTATCTCAACCTATTTAATGATTCAATTATGAATGACAATTGGAATTTTTTAAAAAAATCCCATTAAACCAGTTTCATTACCTAATTGTACTGATTTCTGTAACTTCATTGCTAATTTTAGGGATAGGGGTTGATCTGAATCGGCGTAAATGTGATTAATGAAGAAATAATTTAAGTTGATTAAAAAGGGCTTAAAATAATGTGATTAGCCTATTGAGATTTGTGTGGCTTATTGGATTACACATTTTATTCCTGGAGGATTGCTGTAAGATTCAGAATGAAATTAAATTGGTCACCCTGTTTTGGGCCCCCAGTGCTCGATAATCTCTAGTGCTATGATACCAGACAGAAGGCACTGTCACATTCACCCATTTTCTTTTGGAAAAACACAGGATTTAATTTTTGAGTTAATACCTAAATAATCAGGCCAAAAAATAGTACCGAGGTTTGGGCTGCTCTCCTTTAAATAGGGCTTAAATGAAGTCATGTTTGATCTCATGGGACATCCTTTTGGAAGGAATCAGGTGCTGATGAAAAAGTGATGGAGACTCTGCAGCCATCCTTGGGAGGTTGTGACCATTGTCAGTTTTGCTTTTCTTGTTTAAAGTCTTGGGTTGATTTTGAATGTATTGATTTCCAGGATCTAAAAGAGTGTATCACCAGACAGTACCGATCTTCAGATAATCTTTATATGATCATCTTAATAATCAATGATCCTTGTGGATTCCTTCCAACTCAGAATATTCTGGATCTAAAATCTGTGACAACATTAGTCTACATTTTGAGTTTCTAGGGGATCCATAAAGAAATGTAATTTGAAGGACTTCTTAAAGTACATTGATTAGGGATTTAATTAAACTACTCAATTGAGACCATTACATTCTGAATAAAAGTGCCCAGATATCCCTTAATTAGAGCATGAGGTGTCTGTTAAAGTTTTTCCTTGTATTAATGCACATTTTTATTAATAATAACTTCATAATAATTAATACAGACAATATGTGTATATAACTAAAAGAATCTGTAATCCCTTACTTGAATATGTTTTCCAAAATCTTTCTTATTCTTGTGTCACTTGTGAACTTTCCAGTTTTCAAGGTAATTTCCAAACTGAGAGCATCACATGATGGACAAATACAAAGATATTAGAACTTTTCTATCCTGAGTAGATACTATGTTTATACAACCAACTATACTGTTTTGTGTGTGATCTTTTTGTTATAGTCTTTGCTGATCAGCTGTGGTGACGAAGTTGGCTTTTTTCCCCAAAATTATTCTCCTGCATCAGAGTCCTGTAAATAAGGACAGCCCCTTGTGTTTTTAGAATTATGACCTTGTATTTTGCTCCTTATTGGAAGATACTTATTTTTTTATGTATTGCTTGTCAAGCAATCTTTTGACTGCTGACTCACATTCTGTTATTCATCACTGTTGAAACTTGGCTTTGTATCATCTCCAGACTCCATGTGTATTGATTTTATGCTTTCTTCCAGGTCACTCTAAAAATGCTAAACAGCACTGGGCTGAAGAATGGGTCCCTGCAGGATCCCATTTGAAGCATTTCTTCATGATAAGTGTTTCACGTTTACTGTTGCATTTGAAAGTTATCGTTTATCTTGTGTTTGATCCATTTAATGTCTTCTGAGTTTATTTTTATTGCTGTATCTTCTTAATCAAAATGTCATTCACTACCAAGTCAAATGCATTGCAGAAACCATAATACATTACAGAGTCTATTACAATGACTTTATGTGTATCAACCAAACTTTTAATATCATAACAGCAGAGATATCAGGTTAGTCTGACAAGCTCTGTTTTCCATAATGTTGGAAATAGTTAATGCTAGTCATCATTTTATTCTTAATCGAATCATTTTTCAGCTTCTCCATTATTTTGACAGTGAAAATTACCCACTCACAGACGCAGTGCCAATCAAGTATTTAGAGGTGTAATGAAGGGGAGTTCCAGTTGAGCATGTTTTTCCTTAGCCAGGTCTTTCTGAACTTACTTGGCTTTTCCTCCTCAGTTGCTACTGGCATTCTCTTATTCTCTTAATTTTTGTCTCGGATTCAGAGGAGGTTCTGTAACAGAATGAGGATTTGTACAGTGGAGTTCTCCTGGAGCGGCGTATGAATGTGAGACTCACAAGCCGAGAGCAAAATGAATCTGTTTATTGCAGAGTTAAGACAGTACTTACACACTTAATGTGAGAATCTCTGTTCAGCCCTTCGCACACAACCCAGTTGCAGGCCTCTAATGAATCCATCGGCCCGACAGTTTGTTAGTTTTCTCAAGGTTTACAGGCTTTGAAGAAACAAAATGCCTTTCCTGTTCTTAGACAGTGTGTAATCTACTTTCTTCTGTACTTCCCAAAAATTTTCTCCAGTGTCAGACTTGTTTCTTTCTCCCATCCTGTGAATGCTGCAGCTGAGATCCCCGTTTTCCAGACCTTGGCTGCTACTACTTCTGCTTGAAGACAGAAAGCAGCAAGTGTCTTTCTGTCTTTCTCAGGTTTATATTCCCTGCAGGGCGATGAGTTCAATCCATGTCCAAGGTGCCCTTGCAGACTAAGAAGGATTAGAGCCTGTGAGTAACCCAAGTACTTAGAAATAACAGAATATTTGGGAGCTGTAGTGGTTGGAGACATTACATCCAGTGAGCTGGGTCAGTCCCTTACAAACTATAAGCCTCCTCCCAACTGGAAGTAGATCTGGCACTTGGAGTGTCCTAAGTGAAGGGGCTTTTTCCTCAGGGAGAGTGGACAGTATCTGTGAAAAACCTTCATCAGGTGGTGTGTTCCGTAGGGTTTGATGGAGACATTGTGTGTATGTATTGAAGTGTTACACAGGAGTCTGTTTCTCACTGTAGGCATAAAGGGATGCTCGCACTTGTGGAAACCAGTTGGATGAAACTTTAACAATGATGGCAGAAGGCACCGTGAAGTGGTAGCCTCATTATAGGCTTTCATGTTCTTGTGCTCTTGGAAGCATTTCAACCTCGACTTCATGGCCCTGCTTATAAAAAAGAAGGGAGAAGTAGTAACTTCAGCATGGTATCATGCCAGAAAATAAACCCTTCTTGCATTGTGCGCTTTTCATTTCCACAAAGCATTTCCAGATGGAGTCTTTATGTGCTGCTGATTTTTTCTTTTGCTCTGATTTGTCATTTAAACAGCAAAGGTAAATCTTCTTCAAGGTAAAATTGAATAAATTTGGTAATGCTAGTCATTTAAAAGAGAAAAGGAAAAAAGCAAGTACACAACAAAGCATTTCTTAAACAGCAAATCATTTTGGTTCAGGTGTCTTTCCTAAAGATCTGCTCCAGGCATTCATCTGTATCTCTTTCCAGCCTTACACTACAGTACTTGAAAGTGATTTTTAGTAATGGAGCAAGAGAGGAAATCAGACAAGCCATTATAGTCTTGCCTCCTGTTGAGCTTCTCCAGTGGGGACTATTCAGTATCCCAGAATAGTTAAGCTATTGTCTTCACTCAGTTTTCTTTCCCTTGCAGTACCCATTTTGCAGGGTGACTTTTTTCATGAGAAGCTGACTGTAGTTATTATTATAGGTCTTGGTGACAGTCCAATGCCCATACTCAATGTTTTGGTAATCCTGGGGAGTTGAGGAAAGCCCACTATAAATGCAGATATTACTTATTACTGTTCCCCAGGACATTTTTCTTTCCTGTGCCTGAGCTCCCTTAGTCCTTGTTCTCTATGAATTATGATAGTGCTGAGGCTTCTGCGTGGAGCTTGCGCTCGAGTTAAACTGCTGGTTAGTGACAACCCTCTGGCTTTGCAGACATGCCAGCGGGACTATTTTAGTATTTGGAGAATTGTTGGACACTGTGTTCTGAAGCTGTTTCTCATGTATGTGTCCGTGTTGTATTTTTGGTCTGCCTTAAGTTTTCTGTTTATTCCATTACGTGTGTAGCTCAGCTTTTAACAGCGCGTGTGTTAAATTTTGGGTCTGGTCTTTGTTCCCCAAGTGCACAAATCCCTGAATTAGTAAGAATTTTGCCTTGAAGAGGCTACCAAGGTTGATCTCACAGCAGAAACATCTGCTCTTGCAATCTTCTGAGCTATGTGTTAGCCCAAGTGTGACTGGCAGCATCCCCATAGCTGCCTGCACCAGAGATAAGGTGGTTTGGCTGTTCAGCCCCTGTGCAAAGGTAGCTGCTTCGTGCCACGAGTTGTCAGCCTGGATGAATTTTGAGTAGGCAACCTTTTCTTTGTTGACCTGTCAGTTGTCACAGTGGGTATCTATCTGATACTTAGATCCTACAGGCCTTGCCAAGAAAGATTAGAGGGAGTTTAGCCTCTTAATGTGATCTGATAGCAGAGGCTGTGAGAAGAGTCGATAAAATCTGCAGAATGGGCAGTCCAAGGATGCTCTCTGAGGATGGCCAGAACATGGCTGAGATTTACAGAAGAAGACTTTGTGTGCTAATGATGAATCCTGGCTTCCAGTGATCATTGCTACCTGAGTAATCGTGTCTGGTACTGCGCGTTCAAACTTTGAGTTGCCCCTGATCAGATGGACTAAGCCTCACACGTGTATGAGAGCCAGTTGCAGCCCTGCCCCAGGCTTTGACTTTGTGTTCTCTTGGATGGTTTATATAAATTTTCCCTGCTCTGGCTTACTTCATTATAGAAAAATTACACTGTCATTTGTCAGCCTGCTACATGGTGCTTTGAGTGCCATTAGTGACTCACTGACTTCTTTACTTCCTGTTTAAAGGTACATTTTCCCACCACAAGTACAGTAAAGCCTTAAGAATTTCAGGGACTGGGATTCTGTCTTTGTATAACTGAGATATCTAGAAGTATCCCAAAAAAACTTATCCTGTAGAGCTAATTAGTTTCTCTTAGAAAACAAAAAATCAGGTAATCAGTTGGCCAGTTAACTGGATCATCTGGAGTTCCCAGAGCAGACGGCTTTTAGGATGCAGTTTTTATTACAGTCTATTTGTGAGGACAGACTAAGCTGTCTGTTACTGATTTCTTAGTGCTAGATTCAGGAGAAATGTCAAAGATTAGAATCAAACTGGTGAAAATGTGAATTGTTTTTTGGGGATATAGCTCTTAATCGCACTTAACGAGTTTCTCTCTCAGGATTATTACTGAATTTCACATCCTTTTCCAGGAGCCCTGCAGCTCTTTAAGGGTTTTTGGTGTCTTTGGGTAGGTGATGGTTTTTGCCTTTCTTATCTTAGCAGAATCCTGGAAGACTGTCAATGCTTTAGAGAGCCTTCAGGTAACTTAATTCCAGACAAACAATAATTAATGAGCTTGACCTTTGTGTGCAGGTTTGCTGTCCACCTCTTGTTACTGCCCTGGTTCCTAACTTCAGATGGGCAATTTATGTCCTATAGTTTTGACAAAGAGGGTAGGATGAGGTGGAGAGCATGTTCACTCGTATTTTTTTAATCACACTTATTTATTTCTGTTAGCTCTTTGATTTAAACAGCAGAAGTTTGAGCAGTCAGAGGTCAGGGTGGATGGGGTGGAGTTTTCCCACAACTGCTGATGGCTTAGTGATCCCACTGTTTATGTATCCAGTCCCTCTGACGAGGATGATGTGTTCAACAGGAGAGCTTCTCCTATTTTGGGAGTGTGCTTAGACTGGTGTTCTGAATCCCTGCTTTAGAAACATTTAGAAAACATCAGGATGCAGTCAGGCCAGGACACAGACATCTCCATGGTCCTTAACGATTTCAGAGCAGCGGTGCATATGCTGAAATAGAAGTGCATATTGATGTGGTCTTGTGTTTGAGGTCTTGAGGTGTTTTATATAATGGATATTATGCAGGCTCAGGAGCAGGAAGGAGATGGAGTCATCCCGTTAGATCACCTTACAGGGGATAACCAAAGAACTGAAGGAAACCATAGTTTTGAGTCATTTTGAAAAAAGCGTCTTGCCCTGGAAACACAAGGTTTCCCATATAAGTGGGGATTTCCTTTTTGTGCTTGCACATCGCATGCAAACTGATCGTGTTCATTTCCAGGAACAGTGCTTTGTATAGAGCTTGGTTGTCTCTGACAGGAAAGATCTTAGGGTGGAAAATCTTCAAGTTAGTTCCTCATTTTCACATTGATGTAGATTTCTCTTTTTGGCAAACATTATCCTTTCTTTTTTGTCTTTCACTGCCACAATAAAATCAGTTCCATCAGTACAAGTTGACTGAGGGTAAAGGGCAGTCCTAGGCCAGTTACTGTCCAGTTACCTAGGCAAGATCAATTTTGATGACTTTAGCATTTTGGAGAAAGACAGACTTTCCAGCTCCAAGATTCAGGGCTGCATCTCACTGTGCTTTCCGATTGCTTTGGTTAATGAAGAGGAGCAAGTGCTCTTGCATGGGTGAACACTGAGGAGAGGTTTTTTGATAACTTGCAGTGTGAATGTTCTTGGCAGGTAGCACAAGAGAGCAGGTTTCCTATTTATCCATGTAACATTTTGGCAGCTTTTAGTTTGCTAGGTGACTGTACTTGTTCCTGTTCTTAGTAGCCGGTAAAATGGAGCAGCGGTTTAGCCACTGGAGACACTGCAGCACAGTATTCTTAGCTGGATGTCTTGTCTTAGAAGATCAATCTGTTGAAATTGGATTAAGGTAGAGATATAAAGAAAGCAATAGCTACACTAAAATTAGAACACCAAGCCTGGAGTCTCAGTTGAACTAAGCTCAGCATAAGATCAGTGGCGAGGCACAGGGTATCTAAATTGTCCTCTGCAGGCACTGATGTGAGTGGGGCTCAGTGGTGGGAGGACACTTCTTGAAGAAAACACTCCTCTGCTCCCCAGGGCGGTCGCTGGGGATCCGGAGGTGTGTGGCCTGGCTAAACCACGGTGTCAGGATCCCGACGTGCTTGTCCAAACATCAGGAGTGTGGTAAAGCAAAGGCGAGTGCCTGGGCTGTCAGGCTGAGAAGACAGAATTGGAACAGAAACACCTTTCTGAGTTTTTGCAAGACTGGAATAATTAACTTTGTGATAATTATGAATGAAAACTGTCACATTATATCTAAAGTAACAGCTCTCACTTTGCAGGACTGAGTTTGCTTCTGGTCTGGAGAGACCAAGAGGGGAATAGCAGATGCAGTAATCAGCTCAGTTAGCAATTGCAGTTTTGCGGGGTTTGTGTGTATTATACATTGGATTGAGGACACTGTTAGTTAAAATATTCCCATCAGTGTCAATAAGACCTAAATCTTGTTAACTGTAGGCAATTAGTCTGTGGATTAGGCTTGAATTCTGTTCAATTGATTGAAAGATACAGGCAAAACCTACTCTGAGATGACAAAGTGCTGTTATACAATTCTGATGTTCCCTACATAGCACTAAGTACAAAACCAGAAGTATCCATCAAAAATAAAAGCAGGGAAAGAGGACACAGAGGATAATCTAATCCCCACCAAAATCCCTGAGGGATTAAGACTGAGTGTTAAAAGGAAACTTTTGTTGTTTGTCCACGAGGTCAATTAGGTTTTTTTCCCACCTTAATACATGAAAAATGGCTGATGAATTCCCTGGCTTACTTTGATCAAAAGGCACAGGTATCTTGGAACTAAAAATAAATGCCTTTTATTTTTTGCAGAAAAAAAGTGGTTACATAACATTTGCGCCTCCCTACTTAAGACAAAATATCAGACCTGTAGATAAACCAGATAGGCTGCTCTGATGAGATTTTCAGGTCTGGCCCTGAGGAACCTCTGTCAAGGAATGAATCACTGCAGATTCCAAGGCCATTAATACATCTAACTATATGAGAAAAATAATCCTAATTAATCGTCAATCTTAAATCCAAATATTGCTCCTGTAAACATAAGGAAATAAAAAAGAAGAGGCTCTTCTAAAACCCATGGGGTAATCTGCTGCATTCGTTTGTATTCATGAGCATCTACTGGCTGAAGATTTTCATAGCCAAAGCTGTGTATTGAAACACAGTATGTTAATGCAGGAACAGAATATTTTAGCATAAAACCGTAATTAAAAAAGTAGCTGACCCGAGGCGCTCGCTTTGTTGACTTTCTTCCTGTTTCTTTAAGACCCATTGTCATAATAAGCACTAAATAAATGGCAAGAGGAATTCTTCTTGTCAAGTAGAAGTCTCTGTACTAGTTTAATAAGAAATCTTTATCATAAGAAGTGTAGAGGTTTTAATTTTGTTCCCAGCAGATCCCATGCCTTTAAATTCAGTAGTTAGGGGCCTGGGGGTTTGGAAATATTTTGGATATTATTGAATGAAGTGAGTGAATGACAACAGCAATTTTCTAGAAACGTTCATACTGACTAATTTGCTGAAAGCATCTCTACAAACATGCAAATGAAGAGTGGAGAGGTTCTTACAAGCACCAAGACTGATGCTCTGTGGCTTGGGGAGGGAGCTACACAAGGTCCTGCTCCGATGGTGCAGAGCAGTAAAGGGCAGAGATGGGTGGATGAAGGGCCCTGCTAGAGCAGGGCTTGTATGTAGGATTTGCAGAGTAGTGTGACTTGAGGGAGGTTGAATGACACAGCAGATGAGCTGAGTGGAGCCAGCTGCTGGGGTAGGGAAGGGAAGTCCAGGCTGCAGAGGGTTTGGGACTCAGGGGTTTTTGTGTCTCAAAGCAGATCCCCAGGGGCTGTTGGGAAGCTGGTGCCTGGTGCACGTCAGATGTCTGGGCCTGAGGCAGCACAGGGTGGAGGGCTGTGTGCTTAGGCCCAGCATCAACATTTCCTTGCCTTGGGACTCCTTTTCCATTCAAAATCCAGGCAGCTAAGGTCCTTTCAACAACAGAATGCTAAGGAAGTATTGCTGGTGGCTAGGGAAATAGGAGGGAAAGCAATTTTAACAAGTCTTTCACAATTAATTGCAGTCTTGAGTGATGTTTTAAAAATATTTTTGGTAGCTGTTGGATAGTTTACATACTAATGGGGTAGATGGAAATCATGCAGAGAAAAGAATTATTTACAATTTGTAATTATTGTGAGATGTTTTGAATTGATAATATGCAGGGGAAGGTTCAAATTTAGTTGCTGCACTAACATTACAGACAGCTTTGCAGGCAGCTGCGTTTACATCAGTTGATATTGAAAAGATAATCGCGTGTCTGGCTGAGTATTTTCTCAAGAGGAGTTAGAATATATTTCCTAAAGACAAAGGCTTTGGATTTCTAATCTGGCTGTCCATTTTCCTACAATGCTTTGTAGCTGTTGTACACAGAAATGACCAGAATGACTACTTTTCAAAACAAGTGGGGAGACAAGAGAGCGTGATATATCTGCTTTGAAGCTGGACATAATGTATGCAACTGGATGCTGCCTCCTCACAGCTGTAACAAGTTGCTGAGATCTGGAAGACAGTTTAATAGCTGCAAATGTCACTCGTGAAAACTTGTTATCTTTAATGCCACAGTCAATCAAGTCGCTTTATAGCTCAGTGTATTTTGTAGCTCAGTAGGGAACTGAATTGTGGGAAGGAATAATATGTTGTGTTTTGAAGTTCAGAAGAACATTAATGATCTTTACATAAATGTACCTTTTCTATTATTTATGCGCTCGTGGAATGGCCAAAGAAAACCTGCTAATTTTTTTTAAATGTGATTATTCCACAGGATCCTTCAAACCAAAAATGCGGGAGAAAGAAAACAGTGTCCTTCAGCAGCATGCCATCAGAGAAGAAAATAAGCAGTGCCAGCGACTGTATCAGCTTTATGCAGGCTGGGTGTGAATTGAAGAAAGTTCGTCCAAATTCCCGGATTTATAACCGTTTTTTTACTCTGGATCCTGACCTGCAGGCTCTTCGCTGGGAGCCTTCCAAGAAGGATCTCGACAAAGCCAAGCTTGATATTTCTGCTATAAAAGAAATCAGACTAGGGAAGAACACAGAAACATTCAGGAATAATGGACTCGCAGATCAGATTTCTGAGGACTGTGCGTTGTCGGTAATTCATGGGGAGAACTATGAGTCCCTTGACTTGGTTGCCAATTCAGCTGATGTGGCCAACATTTGGGTATCAGGATTAAGGTACTTAGTTTCTCGTAGCAAACAACCCCTGGACTTGATGGAAAGCAGCCATAATACCCCACGGTTTGCCTGGTTAAAAACTGTATTCGAAGCAGCAGATGTTGATGGCAATGGCATTATGTTAGAAGATACAGCTGTGGAGCTAATAAAGAAGCTTAACCCCACCTTGAAGGAATCAAAGATTAGATTAAAATTTAAGGAAATTCAGAAGAGCAAAGAGAAACTGACAACACGAGTAACAAAAGAAGAGTTTTGTGAAGCATTCAGTGAACTTTGCACAAGACCTGAAGTGTATTTCTTACTTGTGCAGATATCCAAAAACAAAGAGTACCTGGATGCCAATGACCTCATGCTGTTTTTGGAGGCTGAGCAAGGAGTGACCCACATAACAGAAGAAATGTGTCTAGATATTATACGCAGGTACGAGCTTTCTGAAGAAGGGCGGTTGAAAGGTTTTCTTGCAATTGATGGATTTACTCAGTACCTATTATCCTCAGAATGTGATATTTTTGACCCAGAGCACAAAAAAATTGTCCAGGACATGACACAGCCTTTGTCACATTACTACATCAATGCATCCCACAACACGTATCTCATAGAAGACCAGCTCAGAGGGCCAGCTGATATCAATGGTTATGTCAGAGCTTTGAAGATGAGCTGCCGGAGTATTGAACTGGACGTCTGTGACGGCCCAGATAATGAACCCATTATTTGTAACCGCAACAACATGACATCGCCGCTTGCCTTTCGAAATGTCATCGAGGTAATAAACAAATTGGCCTTCTTTGCCTCAGAATACCCTCTTATTCTCTGCTTGGGGAACCACTGCTCTGTACAGCAGCAGAAGGTGGTGGTGCAGCACATGAAAAGAATCTTTGGAAACAAACTGTACACAGAGGCACCTTTATCCTCAGAAGCCTACCTCCCATCCCCTGAGAAACTGAAAATGAAGATCATTGTGAAGGGGAAGAAACTGCCCTGCGACCAGGATGTATTAGAAGGAGAGGTCACAGATGAAGATGAAGAGGCTGAAATATCCCGGAGACTGTCAGAGGACTTCTCAAGGGAACCGAAGCTGATCTGGCTCTGCAGGGAGTTGTCTGACTTGGTGTCCCTATGCAAATCTGTTCAATACAAAGACTTTGAGACATCCATGAAATCTCAAAATTATTGGGAAATGTGCTCCTTCAGTGAGGCAGAAGCCAGTCGGATTGCAAATGAATACCCTGAAGATTTTGTTAACTACAACAAGAAGTTTCTGTCCAGGGTGTACCCGAGTGCTATGAGGATAGACTCCAGTAACTTAAATCCTCAAGATTTTTGGAACTGTGGTTGCCAGATAGTGGCAATGAACTATCAGACCCCAGGGCCCATGATGGACCTACACACTGGTTGGTTTCTACAGAACGGGGGATGCGGGTACGTTCTCAGGCCTTCGGTGATGCGTGACGAAGTGTCTTACTTCAGCGCAAATACCAAGGGTATTGTTCCCGGGGTCTCCCCCCAGGTCCTGCATGTCAAAATTATCAGTGGTCAGAATTTTCCAAAGCCCAAGGGTGCGTGTGCAAAAGGGGATGTCATAGACCCCTATGTCTGCATAGAAATACATGGGATTCCTGCAGACTGCACCGAACAAAGAACTAAAACCGTGCAGCAAAACAGTGATAACCCTATTTTTGATGAAAGCTTTGAGTTCCAGATCAATCTGCCAGAGCTGGCCATGATCCGCTTTGTGGTTTTGGATGATGACTACATTGGGGATGAGTTCATAGGGCAGTACACCATCCCGCTGGAGTGCTTACAGCCCGGATACAGGCACATACCGCTGCGCTCTTTTGTTGGTGACATCATGGAGCACGTTACCCTCTTTGTTCACATTGCAATAACCAACCGGAGCGGAGGCGGGAAGGCGCAAAAGCGTAGCCTCTCGGTGAGGATAGGGAAGAAGGCGAGGGAGTACACCATGCTGAGGAACACCGGACTCAAGACTATTGATGACATCTTTAAGCTGGCAGTGCACCCACTGCGAGAGGCTACTGACATGAGAGAAAATATGCAGGTATGAGACTTCCATTGTGTGTGTTGGTGTGTCCCGAATGTGGAAGTGAAAGTCCTGGTGTGAACTGCTGGTAGGGCAGGCTTGCTGAAGCTGGTGAAACTTCAGACCCGCAGCTCTCGTCAGCCTTTAAATGGACACTGGCAGGCTGGTAGTTACAGGTGCTAACTAACAAGCAAATGTAGGATTAGGCAGAAACGTTTTAAAAATCAATATGCCCTTTCCCAACATGTTTTACTGGTTGATTTTTTTTTTTTCCTGAGAAAGCAGAATTGAGGGCACATTTGTGTCCCCTGCCCCCGGTCTCAAATACTTCATTTCCTCATTGGTTCTAGAAAACGTCAACAAGCTTTTGGTTTGCTAACTGAGGGAGGGTTATGCTCTTAATTTTCTTTGGGTGAGTAGAAGAAGCAGTCAGTGGATGTGTCATTAAGGTCTTGTCTACACCAAAGAAACCCACTGTGCAAAGAGCAGCATGTTTTCCCAAGTGTGTGTTGCCACTGTTCGCCCCAGGGCTGCAGATGTTCAGCATAGGCACTGAATGCCACTTGGATTGCAGTTTCCTCCCTGCTGAATAGCTGTTTTGTCTTGGCTGGTTGAGGGCTGGCACCAGTGCCCTGTCTTGGCTCAGAGGGGTCTCCTGGCACTCTGTCCCCGCACCCATGCTGCTCCATGCAGCAGAGCCTGCTGTGGCCAGCAGGGCCCAGGTGCACAGCACTGTCACAAGTGCTTGGGTCAGACCTTCGTGGCTGGCAGGATGTGAAACGGCGGCGAGGCCAAACAAGAACCTGCCCAGTGCTCTCTTCTGTGGTGGGGGCGACTGCAGGTTGAAGGACAGCTCAAATCAGAGCTTCAGGCACTGCCTAGAAACAAAACTGAGTAGCATTAAACAATGAGTTTTCCTTAATAAATAGCTGGAATCAGCCGTAGCTATCTCCTTGGTAAAGATACAGAAACAGTTCATTTTTTTTCTCTCGAAAACAGGAGAAAAACGCATAGCACTTCATTGACCCCACTCTTCTGGATGGAGTCTAAAGCAAATGAAATGTTGACAGCTGGAAAAGTTTACAAAATGACATAAGCTTTAAATCACTCTCAAAGGAATAGTCTCAGCATATTTTTTAAGAATGGGAAACTCTTCCCAGCCTTTCCCGTCCTTCAGGCCTTGAAAGTAACTAGTTTGAACTGCTGACTCCACCTTCTGTCTAGGTCAGGCACTATATATGAACGATATAAATGAAAATATTCTGAATTTGACTCAGAAAGAGCATTAATGTGCCTTCCAAGCAAAGGTTCAGTAAAAGATCGTGTTCTGAGGAATGCTGTGCAAAGACACAGTTTTGGATTTAACTGCATGCTCTCATATTTAATTAATAAGAAAAACATCTATTACTTAGCCAGGCATTGTCTGATGATTCGGTTTTTTTCAGCAAGTTGTGGGAGGAACATTTGCGAGGTATGGGTTGTTATAATACTCTTACTTGGGTTTTGTGCATCTTGGTCACTCCTTGTACGATTCAAGAAGTTAAACGGTGGGTGCATGTCAGCTGTATATCCTCTGACCTGATAAATAAATAAATCCTGGCATGTCAGTTTGGTTTGACCTGTATATCCGGTATTGATTTTCTTACATGTGACCTATGAAGGGGAAAGAGCGTTTGTGTTTCTTTATGATGTGGTAATGTAAGGCTGAAAACGAAGTGAGTTTTTCCTGCTTGCCTTTCCCATGGGAAATACAAGGTCTGTCAAACTTGTTCTTGCTGGAGGATGATAATGATGGGAGAGCAAAGTGATTACAGCATCAAAAGTGATTGGAGTCTAAGCAGTTGGGAAGAGAAGTAGCATTTTAGGCTGATGGTTTGATATGCTGGGGACCAGACCTTGTCCCTGTTAGGGCTGGATTTGCAATGCAAAGCAGCTGAAGAGCTGGCATTTGGGATGCCTGAGCCTGGGAGAACGCTTGAGCTGGCGGTAGGCTTCGGGACAGAGAATGGGTCTGGCAGGGAATTCCTGCGTGAGATGGAATCCCGTGGTCCATGAGGGGCCCGGGGACGGTGAAGAGCAGGATAGCAGTGCCCCACATCAGAGGGGAGATGCAGGCAAGGGCTGTCAAGGTGACGGCAGGCGGGAGGGACTGAGCGGCGAGTGGCAACACGTGCTGAAGCGTTTGTGTCCCTTCCCAGAACGCCATGGTGTCGGTGAAGGAGCTGTGTGGGCTGCCGCCCATCGCCAGCCTCAAGCAGTGCATCCTGACCCTGTCCTCGCGCCTCGTGAGCAGCGACAACGCGCCCTGCGTGGCCCTCTGCATGAAGGACACCTTTCCTTACCTGGAGCCTCTGGGGACCGTGCCCGACGTGCAGAAAAAGGTCCTGGCAGCCTACGACCTGGTAAGCACCTCTGCCCCGCTACCTCTGCCTTTCCCCACTGTTGTGAATGGGGCAGGCTGTGCCCGCTGGCTTTCACACACCCCAAGGGGCCGGTTAAATAAACAAGGCTCTTCAAATGACTCAGGCTATGCAAAGTTGGCCTTTAATCACCACAATGCCACACTGGGCTTTTTGTCGCTGTTTCCTTTTTTAAACACGGTTGTAGCTAGCACAGGTTGGCATTTGAAGAGGACTTTGTTTACAAAACTAGCGGCAATTCAGCCTGTACTGGCACTGTTCGTCCTTGTCCTTGGGAAGCGGCAAGATTCGTGTGCTGCCCTTTGCCGGCCTCCCCGCAGCAGAGCACAAGGCCATTAGATGGGGAGCTGCAGCCTGGGAGTTCCCCGGCAAAGCTGCGCCCCCCCTTTCCCTACCCGGTGCAGCAGCACTGTTAAGTACTGCCCCTGTCCCTGTCAGATCAAGTCAGTGTTGCTCCTGGGGAGGGCAGGGCAGAGTTGGAAGGGAAGGTTAAAATGCCATTTTCTTGCACAGGGAAGGAGAGGCCAGCGTGGTACAGGAATGCTTATACAAATGTAGAGACACGACCTGGAATCATTCCAGCTGAGTGCTGCTGCTCATTGTGTGACATATGTCACTGCTGTGGGTGACTGAGCAACAGCTGTGCGTGACTTCCAGCAGCAGAAGTTGCTGTCACACTGTGCCTCTTGGGCCGTGGGGGTGCCCCGCTGCTTCCCATCCTTTTTGATGGTCTGCAGCAACCGATAGCAAGATGCACAGTTCTGCCAAGCCTGACTTAAATATTGCACTGTGGCAGCCAGACTGAATCACGACTCTCGTTAAGAGGACAGCAGTTATTTCTGCAGCTTGTGTTCATAAGGAATAAAATGGTGAATAATGGTGGGAAGCTAATTGCTTCCAGAGACCCTGATGTGTTGCAGAGTGATCGCAGCTTTGACCAACTGTTCAACGTGCCAAATGCTCACCTCTCCTCCTTTCTCGCTTTTTGCCTTTATAACACACTTTTCAAGGGAAAATCAGCTTGTGGGGTGGGGGAAGACACTGATGTTGATTAAAACAGAAATACTAAAAGTACTCCGAAATAACCCCTAGGTTCCTTCCAGAGTAGTTTCTATTACTTGGAAATGATTAAGTTATGGTAATAAAATGCCAGCTGTAACAATACCAGAACAAGGATTTGCAAATCCAGTCGATTGCCTTATTTTAGATGGAACTTTTTTGGGGTAGTTTTTTTACATGGTGTCAGATCTTTCTGAAAGAGCAAATACCACATAAATAAGAGATTTTTCTGTCTTTGGAGGCTTGCTTAATGGAGTTTTACCAAAATGAATGTGTCATCTCTTATCTTTGTAATTATATACTGAAGAGTACACGTGGGACTTTTCAAGGCCTCCTTGTACTCTGGAAACAGTTTTTCAATTTAAATAGGTGAAAGACCTCTTTTGGATGTAGACAAAAACACTTGTATAACTGTTTTAAATAATGGTTGTTCTCACCTTTGTCTCCGATGGGGGCAGATGTAACTTGAATGTCAGGAGAGTGTGCAAACAGTTCAAAATCAGAGAGGGAGAGAGAAGGAAGTTGTGCCTTGCCTATGTAAGGGTTGATCTGAGATATAATTCTGTTAAGGAGAACATGATACTTTTTTTTTTTCCCACTTTGGCTGTGACTGCCTCTTACTTGCTAAAACTATTCGCTTCTGAAAAAGAAAGCTGGATTTAATAAGTGGTTTTGCTACATTTTGGATGTTTGCCTTTTGAGACAATGCCAGCAGCAGAATATTGAAATCTATTTAGCCTTTTCTGTGTTTGAATAAATGAACTGTCTCTATCAATCTTGATATGTGAAATCACAGTGTGGGAAGGGGTTTGCATTTTGAATGTTGACAGGGGGTTTCTCCTTGCCTTATAATGACTTCATATAATCCAGGGTGTATTTCTTTTTAATAATTTTTTTTTTGGTGCAAATGAGAGCACAAGGAGATGTTGCTGGACAGCAATATAAAATATTTTTGCTTATTTATTAATTTTAATTCAAGACATGCTACAGTTCAGCCTTTCATATTGTTGATGAATATGGCTTCAAGGAACTGGATCCACAAGTGCTTGCAGCATGTCTCTTCCCTTCAAAGCACTTTTCGAATGAATAGGCCTAAGAGCATTTTTAAATGCATAAAATAAAATCTGTTTATATTGGCCTGTCTCTCGTATGAACAGGCTACACTTCTTAATTCCTTTTACAGTAAAATGGAAAAAAGTTTGACCCTAAATCTCATAGTGTGACTGCAGGTCTGCCTTACTCACTGGGCCCCACAGCACAGGGAGCTTGAGTGCTGGGCAAACGCTTCCTCACCGCCTCTGAAAACACTACATGTGCCACATTCTTTAAAAAGTCTTCTCTGAAAATAATTTCTGATAAAAACAGCCCTAACGTGTTAGAATTTTTTCCCCTTACAGAAAATTGCCAACTGAATATACGTTTTGTTTTTCCATGGAAAGTATCGACTCTGCCCGTGTGTTTAATGGGGCATAGACAGGGCTGACGGTCCGGGGAAATGGAGGTGCAAATGCTCAGAGACCTGCCACAATGATCTAGAAAACAATTAACTGTCTGTTCCATCCTTCTCGGCCTTTGTCAGCTGTGAGATAGACAAAGACCCGTTTGTGCAGTTTGTTTGTTTTTTCCTGGGCAATTAATTTTACCATTGTGCTCTGCATTAAATATTTTCTTTTGAGAGAGACCTTATTAGAATAAAATTTAATGTGCTTTGTTTAAGGAACCGGAACAATTTTTTCAGGGCTGCGTTTCTCTCATTTTATGCTGGCATTGCAGTGGTTTAGTGGAGCTGTATTGTTGGCCGTGTCTCACGGAGGAAGAGGCTTCTTTGATGATACTGGGTTGTATGGGAGTCTCTGCAGAAGAGAGCAGGGAATAGGATTTGCCAAAATCAAGAAAATAAGGTGGACTGTTGACAATACACAGACAACATTTTGGAAAAGTGTGTCAATGATCAGAAATACAGTGTGGAATGGCTAATTGCAACTTGCAGCCTTAGTTGATACTGTACATAGAGCGTGATGAATGGATTCAGGTCATGTTGACATTGCTTCCTACACACACATCCTAGGATAGTGTACCCTGTCACCTTTACAGTTGCTCTTCAGAGCTTTCCTTTCCCACAAGGAAGGGCTCTTGCTCTGCCTCTCTACCTGTGTGCTCCCCTTTGTCAGTGGTTGCTCAGGTGGGCAGCATGTGCAGTGTGCCTCACAACCTGTCAAATTAATGCTGGTGTTCTTTGATCACACCTGAAAAAGGAGTTACTCCATGTGAAGAGAAGGGATGGAGCCCAGCTGGACCTGACAGATGGTTGAATTATTCATTGCAAATAGTTATCCTGTGAAGTTAGGAGGGTTTTTTTTTGTTGCGAATTGTTTGGAAACAGATTGTGGTTACTCTGTCTGCACGATATATTCATGTGCTGATGCAAGCATGCATGAACTCAGGGACACTTGTGCACTTTGCATTTCAGTTATTGGTTAAGCATTATTTTCCTCCAAGAGCAAATGATTGAGTAATTTGAAAATCAAAAGCAATAAACAAGTGATAATAAACGTTCTTGGTTTTACCTAATCTCCTGGCTCGTGTGCATACAGAAATTTTTCTAAGAAAAATGAGATCTCCAACTTAGCTTCACGTGCTTTCAAATCATAAATAACAAGAAGTGTAAAAAAGGTTGAACGATGAATCTATTTGTTATATAAACACACATTGACATTAATGTTTTTCTCTGTATTCATGCCTGATCTTGCTATGTTGAAGTAGACAGTTATGGAAGGACAGGGTGACTGTAGTTACTTCTGGGACATGGCAAGGTCGTTAAGAATGTCTTGGCCAACATGGAGATGCATTGGAGATTTTTGAGAGGAGAAGCAGCATCTCACAGATGCTGGGAAATGAGGTATTTAATGGCAGTAGTTTTGTTGACATGGGTATTGGTCCGTGCACGCTAGCAGAGGTCTGCTGAGGTGTGTGAGAGGTGAGCTGCTCTCTGCTGTTCTTCCATGTGCAGTCTTTTTGGGCTTGCCTTGGTGCAGGCATGATTTTATTCCCAAGAAGAAAGTCCTTTTTCCCAGTTATTATGTAAATGCAAAATGACTAAATAGATTTTTGTGAGCTTTTTCACTGAAAATCATACCTCAGCTGGGATAGAGTCATCCCCAGAGAAACATTTTTCACAATTCTCTAAGCAGCTGAAGACAAGGGATATTGCAGAGCAGAGCATCCACTGCCAAAGAAGTGTCATAGTGCACTGACGTCAAACGCAGTCCAGCACATGGACATTGTCTTGAATTTGTATTTGTTTTAAAGAATTTTCCATCCAAAATTGGAGATGGACTGGGAAAGTCAGTTTCTTTTTTCCACTTCTTATTAAGGAAAGTCCTGTTTCTTTCTCTACTTCTTACAATTCTCTTACCCACTGCTCTCAAAGTTTCTTGCTCTGATTGCCCGTGTCCATTAGTCACTACTAAAACAGAACCTGAAAAGAGTCAAATCAGAACTTCCCTTAGAGAATGAAGTTCCAGTTGGGTACTTCGTTACTTTGTTTTAGCATAAATGTGTTGAAAACTGACCTCACACACTCTCACTCTCTCTCTCTCTCTTCGTCCATTACTCCTGTTGTTCTGTAGAGGACTGGTCTTCACGCACAGATCACATCCTGCAACAATGATTCCAAATTTTCCCAGAAATATTTCTAACTGAAAACATGAAATTGGAATTTAAGGTGAATTTTATCCTGTTTCTTCTCCAGTCTGTGTCAGTAAGGTATTTCGGATGTTTCCAGCTCACGTAACCATCCTTGATAGCTGTTGCTCATGCTGGGCTGTTGCAGGAAAAGTCTTGGGTACCAAAATCTGGCTTGACCTGTATTGGGACAGAGACAGGGTGGTGGACAGAACGGTGGCCAGCAGCATTCCTTCCCATGTCCTGGCACCGCGTACCCATCTTTCTTTTCTTGCAGAACTTGCTGGCACACCATTGATTCCCTGGCTGTTTCTTGTCCCAGATGTGTACAAGAAATGCTCAATGCTAAAGGGAATTCTCTTCAAATTTTCATGAGCTCAATTTGCTCTTCAGCTGTTTTTTGAATTGGTTGTTTTTGTAACCTCTTTTATTTTCGATTGATGGTGGGTTTGGTTTGTTTTTGAGGGTTTTTTGTGTTTTTGTTTTTGTAACCAGGCAAAACTCTTCATTGTCAATGAAAGGCATAGAAGATTGGGACAATGGCCATGAGGAGACACCTAAGAGAAAGCTTCCTTTTAGTCTGATGTTCAGTCAATTTCTGTTCTACTCTTTGGCATATTTATGAAAGGTTTCCTTGAACTGTCCCTTTTTCCTCATTTATCTTTCCAGCAGGAGCAGTGCTTTAATTTGCCACCAGGAGCTTTTCCTCTCATTTCTTGTCTTTTCTTGGTGAGACTCTGCTGTGTTAATTTCCTCTCTCCTTTTCAGTTTGCAGAATAATTCATAATGAAAGGAAGAAATTGGTCTTTAGCAGAAGAGTTCATTAAAGTAAAAAGAACATTCTTTTGTTCAGTTTGTACTGATCCTGTGATTAAACTGCCTTTAGCACAGGCAATAAATAACCCTGTTAATTTCATGTGAGTAATATGATGTCCTCAGCATTAAGATATTCTAAATTTCACTTAAAGTTTATTTAGTTTAACAGAAGTGACAAAATAAAGCATTGTTCTTTGAGTGGAGCACTGGGATTTTGAATTTGATATTCCATGCTATTCTTAGACACTGAGATGAGACAGGTCAGTTATGTTTTCAACCCTTGGTCTGTTCCACTTTCTGGGTCTCATATACCGGATAAGGAGAGAACTCCTGGGTTTGTGCCAGCTCTTACTCTGGGTTTGTGCCAGCTCTTACTTCCTATGCTGTTTTTGAGAATGATTGTTACAGAGTGCTTCAGGTGGATTGAGATGAATCAAGTTTATACTTCTTCCCTATACCAGAATCAGGTTTTGTATGCTTTCATTCTTGTTTTTGTCCAATTCCCCACCCCCAACCCCCTAGTTATGTTAAACAAATCAATCAGTAAAGTTTATCACCTTCTTTTTGACATGGGAAATGCAAGTTGTCCTAAGAAATCCTGCCAGCTTCAGCAGCTGCTAAAAATTTCCTCCCTCCAAGTGGACCCAGATCCCAACATCCATCCTCTAAAGGTTGCTTTTCAGTAAATGTCCCTTGGACATTAATCCCTTGAAGTTCAGCGCTCAGGAGTTAACACACTCTGGTGGAACACAGACTTCTGAGGGAGGAGGACATCTCTTGCTCTGTGAGAGTCACTCAGGGAGCGAGCTGCCGTTTGGGAGCTGACATTAAACAGCATCCTGGCGGGCTCCAGCCAGATGGCTGGGACTACACAGCTGCCTGGAGGGCTGCTCAGTGCGGATCTGAGCAGAGGAAAGGTGCATGGAAATTCATGCTGCAAGCATCAGAAAGCTCACTCTTCACTTTTGAGGCAGGTTGGTGGGTTTTGAAACATCACTGGCAAAAGTGGGCTTGAAAATCTCAGGCTGTCATGTGATTTATGGGGTTACCTTCCCAGCAGAAAATCTCACAGCCTTCCACGTCGTGTTTTTAGGGCTGCTGTTCTGGTCTCTTCTAAAAGAAGTAGGTGGTATCCTCAAGCAGGGTTTCAGATGTGATGGCAGCTGGAAAAATAGGGAATGATTCAGACTGGGAAACCATGGACTCATTTCAGAACTAGTGACAAAAAGAAAAAGCGTATCTAGATGCTATGAGCCTGTGCTGTAACTTTATTCCTGGATAGCAGTTACTTGCCTGTCGTACTCTTGTCTGTTTGAATCAGTCTGTTCTTCAAAGTGAACACCCAGGCTTTGTCCCTGCCTCCTCCTGTTGTTGCCATCTTTTACGGCAGCATTGGGAAGCAGGATCTCATGCCCGCTGAAACTGCACGTGCAGCTCTTGTTGGGAGCAGAGTGTAGCCTGTCATGTAGGGATACAGGGTTCTGCACACCATTATCAGAGGTGGTAAAGGTGCCATAGGCCAGCCAAAATCTTATCTCATGACTTGCTTGGGTCCCATTATTTCTCCCTAGTGCGTTATTTCTCCCTAGTGCATTATTTCCTGGAAGATCATGTGAGGGAGGATGCCAGGTGATGAACTGAGGTTGTCCCCTAACCCCAGTCACTGAGCTGAGGAACTCTGAAACCACTCTCAGGATTTGTTATGGGACAAAAGCTGCTTATTTTTGTCAAGATTACTGCTGAGCAGGAAGATAGGAACAGGTTAAATTCTGCTACATGATCTGGTTTTAATTGTTTGTTCTTGCTGAGCTGAGAGTAGTGAGACTTTGATGTCAGCATCAAAGGAGTGGAGGGTTGCTCTACCTACTCTGCAGTAAGGGAAAATTGACATCCTAGTGCTACTTCTCTCTTAAAAAATGAATATAATACCTTCATGTCTGAGAATCCTAAAACAGGCATGCCAGGAACTCCTGGGAGTGGGTCCAGTAGTTGCATGATTCTCAAGCCTTCTTTTTTTGTGCGTGGTAGGATAATTTCCTGTGGCTGTATATTTATATATATACGTGTGTGTGTGTGTATGTGTGCGTGTGCCTACATAAAAACCTCATAAGTCACGTTCTGCCTGAGGGATCTGAGCACAGGAGAGTCTTGACACGTTGGATGTCCTGTGCCAGCTTAGCTGCAGCTGACCTCGTGGGGCAAACCTTGCTGCTGGGTAGGAAGTGCAGGCACAGACCCAGTGGGCACCCAAGCCCAGGGTGGTGGCTGCGTGGGGTGCAGGAGCCCTGGAGATGCTGGGCTGGGCAGTGCAGGCACTGCCTCACGGGCCCCAGCTCTGCATGTGCAAGAGGTGCTCGTTTGGCCTCTGGCTGCTTCTTTAGTGACTTGCAGGAGTTTTGGGGACTCTTACTGTCTTCACTGCCCAGACCAACCTTCAGCATTTTTAGCTGTCACCTGAATGGCTCCTTCAGCACAAAAGGAGAATGTGCTGTGTTACAGAAAAGCCTACAGAGAGTGGGTAGAAATTGTCACTTCTTTCTAGATGACGAGTGAAAATATCAAAGAGGAAAAAAAATGAAGGGATGCATGAGCAAGCAAGTAACAAGAATGAAAGGCAAAGGATACTATCAGAAGTAATTTAAATCTCAGGCATATCCACTGGCTGTGTTCTGTTAAAAAACAATTTTTCACTCTGTAGGTATATTGGGCTTTTTTCATTCTGCCTGTGAAGCTGATAATGGATTTTGTTTTCCATGTGTCGTTCTTTATATCAAAAGAAAGGCATAGGTATTTTTATTAAATGCAGCCTTAGTACATTTAATTAGAAATAAAGATGGGATGAAGAGCACAATTTGGATCTAAATTTCTCCAGAATTTGTAAGTTTGAGTGTGACAAATGGAAGCGTCTCTCATTCCTTGTGTCTAATTAAAACAGTAAGATGTGCTAATTTGCAAGTGTTAATTTATTACTGTTATGCTGTCTTCCACTAAAATCATTGAAACCTACTAGTTGGGTTTTCATATTTAGCATATTTGAAAGTAGGAAGGCTTTTAGCAGTTGCAGCATTTTGGCAAAGCTTCCAGATGGTGACTTCTGTAATTTCAGGGTGTAACATCAGGCAGTCACTCTTCAGTTTGCTTCATTTCTAATTGGCACTGCTCTCGTGCTGTTTGGGGTTTGTGGGGAATGTCCCAGGACAGGGGGGTTATTCTCAGGCACAGTTGGTTATGCAGCATGTTCTAGCCTTCCATAACACGTGTATGTACCACCTTTTGCAATTTAACAGAATGGAACAGTGGAGCAATATTGGGCTTCTGGGCTTCTGAGAGGTTTTGGAAGCTTGTTACCATCACAGGAGAATAGTATTTGCATGCAGGGAGGCTCAGGAAACTTGTCAGGTAATGAACCCTTCATTTGTTTGCTGTTAATGGGCTATTCTAGGAAGATGTCTAAGTAGGGAGGTCTCTTGAAACCTGTGAGTAGGCTTGTTGAAACTGCTGCTTTAGTTTGCTTGGGTTTAGGTGGATTTTTTCTTGTTTGGTTTTGATTTTTTTGTGTTGTCGTCTTTTCTATTAAACTTCAACAGAAATATTGAGGATAGGATAGGATTTGGATCTCAGTTTCTCCAAGGAGAAACTCAAGAACAGCTATAGGTGTCTGGACTGTTGTATAGCATAAAGTTCAGCACAGACTTAAATACCTCTTGGAATCAGCTCTATTCATGACTTGGTAACATTTTTAATAACCACCTATGTCAAGGACTATACTTACTTCTCCTTTTAAGAAAAGTACCAGTTAGAAAGGGCTTAGTTGAACATAGAATGAAGTTTGTCTGCTAACTCTGCTTTCGTCTGAAATCACTTTTGTTTCCTTCATATTGTTTGCAGTGGTGTCTCACGGATGTAAAACAGCTGTTCATTAACTTTTGGAGCAAAACTTTTTCAGAGCAACTGATTCTTTGCTTGATACAGATCTGGGAGCCCCCTGAAGGAAGGAAGGATCCAATATTTATCGTATTGCTCTCAGAGCACAACTCCTCTCCAGTTTCAACCTTTGTACTTTCTGTGTGTTAGATGTTGCAGGAAACCCTAGTAACCTGATTTTTTTCCTTTTTTTTTGGACAGATGATTCAAGAGAGCAGGGTTCTTATTGAGACGGCAGACACCACTCACGACAAGATTGTTCAGTGCCAGAAAGCAGGTAATCCATCTTTATCAAGCAGTTATGGATGGAAGACAGGAAATAATGTGCCATAATTTACTTACAGTTTGTGACTAATGTAGCATTTTTCACCTGGATGTAAGTGAGCATTCCAGTCTTTCTCTGGCATGCTCTACCCTCCTGAAGGCTCATCTTCCAATAGCAATGCAGATGTGGGATCAGACAAAAATACTCAGCTTTCACCTTGGAAGCTATTTCTCCATCTGCTCTACAGCTCTGAACTGTCTGACAGCATTTAAATTAGTCAAATGAACCAGAAAGGCATTAAAAAGAGGGAGGTGAGAAGGGGAGGTGCTTTAGTGAGCGCATTCTCTAGCTCAGTTGTTCCTTTGAACAGCAAGAGGTTTCTATACCCACAGGACCACAACAGTCCTAAATACTATTGTTTCTGATAGACAATTTTTGATTTGGCAAGTGATGCAGGCTACAGCCATTTGCTTCTATTAAATTTAAATAATGAATGAAACTGCTGTTTCGTAGTTAATACTTTAATTCATCTTTTTAATTAGGAGAAATTGGAAGCTGTTTCAACAGTAGCATTTAACTGATTTTATGTGGTCCAAGGGCAGAATGGAACCCAGTCTTTGCTCTTCAGCCCTGCTGGCATTGTGGTAGCAAAGGGACGAGAGGCAAGTGGCCATGTCGGGCTGGAGGTCGTGGGCCTCATCATTGTGACATGCCTTGGGTTCTGTGTCTCTGCATAAGCAGCATAAAATTCCTCATCCCAAAGCCTTTATCGTGTGCAGAGGGCTTTGGAAAGGGACAGTAACAAGAAAATGCAGTACCAGGAGGATCTCTAGATGATATAATTTGAGAGCAATACTTTGCACTAAACTAGGCAGACTCTCAGCAGCATCAGCCACCTTTCTGCCCAGCTTGATCTGCGCACAGAGAGAAGGACCCACGACATTTGCCTGGGCACTGGAGTCTTTGTGAGCAGGAGATACGTACAGAAAAAACCATGCAGTACCATGCCACCACACTGATGTCTAGAGTTTCATGCAGTTCCCCTCTCCTTCCTTCCTTTCCCCTGGAAAAAGAGAAATTTTTCAAGTGTGTTCAGTTAGCTGCTGCATCCACTTGTATTTTCATTCTTGTTTGCTTTATTAGCCTTAAAATTTCTGATTGAGAAGGCAGCTGGAGAGACATGAAGCACTTCTCTGAAGCCATGGGATTTAGAGAAAGGAAAGGACTAGGAGAGAGAGTATCCCTCCCCATGCTCATTTGCCAATGTGTTTGTTGCAAATGTTACCCAGGCAAATTTTTATGTAACACTTTCAACGTGGCAAGATGAAGCACTCAAAATTAAAAAGTGTCAGAGGTACAATTGCCTGTGACATTGTCCTTTACCTCACCCCGGTTGTGCTTCCTTTGAACATGTGTTCCACCAGACCTCTGCTTCATAGCTTGTTTTGGTGTGGGTTCCCTGTGCCTCAGGGTCCTGCTGGCTCTCCCAGACTGGTTCTTGTGGGACTGGTTTTGTTGTTTTTTTAATGTGCAGGCTCAGCCCAATGCACAGTGGTCAGCAGCAGCTTGGAGGACTGGCCCTGCTAAATGCTTTCACTGGTGTTGCTTCCTGCAGCCTAACAAATGGTTGTGGCTCCCTCTCTCTGGGGCAGTGCTGTATCCAAGTTACAGATGGAGAAGTGAGGTCCAGAGGGAAAAGTAACTAAAAGGATGCTGCATAAAGGCAGGGCTGTCCATGTAGAGCTAAGATCCATTAGCCTTCATATAAGATCCATTAGCCTTCATATTTTTTTCCAAGACAAAGCAAGTAATTTGAAAATTTTCTTTTACTAATTGAAGCGAAATGATTTGTAAGTCAGTTGGCATGAAGCACACCTGCAAGGAAATCTTGCTTGGGGTGCAGTTATTTAGGCTGTTTTCCAAAGGATGTACTGCAGGAACTCGGTTACCCTTGACAAGCAAAGCCTGTGAGTGGGTGAAGTTTTGGAATATAAACAGTAGGGAGAGAAATCTTGCATTGTGTGGGGTTGAACAGCCTCAGTGTTATTTACTGAGCTCCTGGAGTCGGTGCAAGGGAAGAAAAAACTATTGTTAGTCTTCCAGGAGCGCTTTGGGCAAGCTGTGCTGAGTGCAAGCCTGCCTTGGACTGTCCTTCAGCAACCTGCCAAGCAGCCTCTGCGTCTACACCGTGCAGATGCTCTCTCCAGTGGCATTTCTTTGATGTCATTTCAACAAAGCTCAAATTTGTGAGTGACGTTTACCCTGAAGTGTTAGGGGAGGGAGAGCTATGAAACAACTGGAGGTGGAGCTTGGTTTGTTCACCCAGGATAGGTTTCAGATGCTCTGGAGTTATTTAGTGCCAATTTGGCCTTTGTAAGGTACAAATTAAGGGAACACAAGCAGCTCTTTTTCATTTTGTCTCCTAATCCACACCAGACTCAGAGGAAGGTTGCATACACTGTGCAGATCTTGTGAAACTGGTGGGCTAATTGGATACCTTAAGATTTTTAATCTGCTCCCAGATTTCCTGAATTCTTGTACCACGCAAAAGATCTGCAGATGTTTGCCACAGAAACGAGCAATGAAATGCAACAGGGCTGGGGTTGGAAGTCTGAGTTCTCCGTGCTGCAGGAGTAGCAATCCTGTGATTGGAGTTATGTGCTTCTGACATAATTTATCGTTGTGAAGTACAAGGGCTTTTCTGTGTGACTGTGATTAAGATTAATGAGGAGATGTGCATTGGAGCCTGCATTTGCTGCGCTGAACAGGTATCCTCCACATGTGTCAGACAGCCTTCCCAGGTGCAAAGTCATCAGCTCAAGGAGAGTGACAAGCCACTGCCTTTTGTCGCAGTATTGGCAGCAGTGCAGGCTGCAGGCAGAAGTGCTGGAGGAGTGTCTGTGCAGGGACCAGTGCTTGTGTGGAACCCCAGGACTGGCAAGGAGAGCCACAAACCAAGTGGAAGCACAGCCCCAAAACTGTACATGACACTTTTATTCTGGAAAATGTTCTCCCAGGATGGAGTCACAAAAGGAAAAGGAGGCGGGGGGAAAGCACAGAAAGAGGTTGTAGGAAGTCCCAGCTGCAAGACTGAAAATGTTCACTCGACATCTATAGGGAAAATCAATTGTGCACTGAGTGATGTGTCAATCTGTATTTTTAGGAATGGAATTCCATGAAGAGCTTCATAACCTTGGGACAAAAGAAGGTTTGAAAGGAAGAAAATTAAGCAAAGCTATTGAGAGTTTTGCATGGAATATCACAGTGCTGAAGGTAAGCACAGAAAGTACCACCTCCTGTCTCGTATTAACTTTATAAGTAAACCTTTGCTCTTTTAGCTCCTCGGTTTGTACATCTTATTAATTCTGAAGCAACGTGTTGTTCTTTTTTTAATGGGATGTGTCAATTACCCCCACTTTTCGATACTTATCAAATATATCCATTATACCTCTGATTTGGAAGCTGTGAAGGGAATTTATCTAAGCCTGAACAGAAGAGGAAAGATGGCTTGTGGTTTGTCTGATCAGGGACATGGCTTTGGTTGTCTGTTCTGCCCCATGCACCCTGAAAGTGACCTATTTGAGGTCGTTGTGTCTCAAAGACTTGTTTTGTAAAATGAGAACTGGAGCATCTCTTTGGGAAGAGACAGGGCAGGAGGGACTGTCAAGAAAAAACATGAGGAATATTGTAGATCCTGGAGGGTTGTGTTTCCAAAGCAGAGCGCTGTCCAAACAGCTAAAAAGGGGATTTTCATCCTTTTGTGCTGGCTGTGCAGTGACATACCTTGGGGTGCAGTGGTTACTCACTGGGCTGTAGCTGCTGGTTCAGCACCAACCAGCCACAAATTGTCATGGCAGCTGTATGACTGAGCCTGGGTGAAAACAGCTAGGGACAACCAGAGATGGAAAGAGGAGAGGATTTAGTGCAGCCACAGCAGAAGAC
Source organism: Mohoua ochrocephala (assembly GCA_013398855.1). Taxonomy (NCBI): domain Eukaryota; kingdom Metazoa; phylum Chordata; class Aves; order Passeriformes; family Acanthizidae; genus Mohoua; species Mohoua ochrocephala. Next base: position 205,270 of record VZTA01026202.1, read on the forward strand.
AAGGAGAGGACCCGAGCCAAGCATTCAGGTTGTTAGCATTCAACTCACACCTTTCACAGCCTCATTTCCCACCTTGCTCTCATAGATCACACTTCCCTTCGCTCTGTCCCTGCTGCTCCCTTGCTCCAGCTCCCAGGTTGTCCTTTTGGCAGCGTCTCCCTGTGACCTCCCAGTGCCTTTCCCTTTGCTGAAATCCCAGAGCAAGCCAGTTGATGAAAGGGAATTTTACTAAGTTCCTCATCAAATATACCCCTAAATGTAGCATGCAACAGTAGTAGAAGAGGTATGCGTCAGCGCTGTGGTGCTGGAAAGAGCCCTAACATGTCTTGAGCAGGAGAGGGTAGAAGGAGTTGGGAACAGAGGCTAAAAGGCAAAAGTGTGGGGGAGAGGCCTTTAGTGGTAGAGAAGGGTTAGAGAAGACCTGGGACACCTGTGGTTTCTGGCATACCTTGATTAACCATGAGAGAGAGAAAAGTGAGTAATGGAGTCAGTGTCAGCTCAGTTAATAGGACTTGTGATGAAGAGAAAAGTCAACCAGTTCAAACTTACAGACTTCAACAGACAACCTATTCCACACAGAGCAATTGAGGTCAGTAGCTAGAGTCCCCGCCTCCCCCAAAAAAGCACAGTAGGCAGTTCTAAACATTAATCTGGATACCTTTAGCTGTGTTAGGTAAAATAAATGTCTCACGATCAGAGTCACTCTGAATGTTTTGATTTTTTTAGATGTTTGTCAAATGTGAAGTTTGCGCCTCTGAGGGTGACCTGTGATTATGATATATGTGATACCTGTGAAGGTACGAGCAGGGTATCAGAGAAGCATTTTCCATGAAAAATAATTGCTGCCTAGCACATATTGTCAGCCTACTGAAGAGCTTTTAAAGCATCTAGTCAAGGTCAAGGAATAATTTCCTTGTTTCATTTTTAAGCCGCAACGTTTTTTTTCTACCTTTCTCACACAATAAAATATTAACAGTGTTTTACACAACAAAAACTTGTTGTGTGACAACTATCCATGAAATGCACATGAAACACCTTTCCATTCTGACTGAAGTCCAGCTCAGGAATGACATTAGAGAACTGGGAATGAAGTTGTGCCTTGGGTGTGAAGTTGTGCCTCGGGTGCCTCATCTCTGATATGAGACCATTAGTAATTGTTCTAATTTGTCATCTTTTTTTTTTTTTCTTTTTCCCCTTAAAACACCTGTCTTTCAGTGACCCTGCCCATAACAAACCTGCATCTCCTCTTCAGCACTGAGTCCTCTCAGTGCTGGTGAGAGCTACACAGGAGGATTTGGTGGGAAGAGACCGACAACTCTGTCCCACTCAAGCCACAGGTGTCCTCCCTATGTCCAGTGGCAGGGTGGACACTACAAATGTATTTCACTAGAGGTTGGTATGGTGTTGTAAGAAAAGGAAAAAAAGATCCCATAACATCTCACAAATGCATCAGCTGCTTTACTTGAGGTGAGGTGAGTGAACGGCTGATGAGAGAAAGCCTCTTTGTGTGCTCAGGGTTGTTGGAGGCAATTACATCATGCGGCAGGAGTCAGTTTATGTGAGGTGCCCGTGAGCAATAGCAGGTATTATGTTGTGCTTGTGCTGTGAAATGATTAATAGTCTTTTCCTAGGCTAGTGAAGCCAAGGCGTATTTAATTAATGTGTTTCTTTATAAAGACTCGTTGCAGTAGGTAAGCTTTGAATAAAAGAGGAGATGCAATAAAAAATTGCCACTGGCAAAATCATTAAGTAGCTACAGAGTGTAAGATTAAAGTGTGTTTTATAAAAATCCTGACTGTGGACATTCTTCATGTTTAAAAATGCCCTGGGGTACTTTTAAGAGGTGAATCAAAATAGTATGTCATTTTCTTCCTTAGTTTATATAAACTTAATTACACATTAGTAATACCCTCTATAAGGACAAACTGTTTGCCAGAAGGTAAAAATGTCACTAAGAACATGGATGTTATAACTTGGTGACAGTCTAACAAGTCAGCTTTGACATCAATATTTATAAAATGTCACATCTTCCTCTTTGGTTCCATATTGTGTAGAACACTGTCCGGCTCACAGTCAGTAATACTGAGAGGCATAACTTAAGTACACTAGGCAGAAGAATCATGCTCTCACAGCAATATTACAGGAAAGGTTATGATCCCAAGTTTAGTCTCACTTTCATTTTTATTTCCATGCAGCACCAGCTTTGTGTCTTCATTTTCCTCTCTGTATTTAATTGAGTGCCAGTAGAATGCAAAGGTGGCAAAAGAAATTTTGTGTTTACCCCCGCCCGGGGACCATGGTGTTAGGAACCCTTCATTTCACCCTACCAGGCACACAGAGCTGCTCAGCTGAGGCAGCTGTTCTGGTCTGACCCTCCCTTGTCACAGAAGGTCATGATTCACTTTCATGATTCATTTTCATGAGGTATGTCTTGTCTTTAAAGCAGGTGACTCTCCATTTCCCGGAGCAGAGGCTTTTAAGTGGGTGTGTGGGCTCGTGCTGGTTTCTCCCCAGATGCTGGTGCTCCTCCCGCCTGCCTGGCAAGGCCACCTCTGCTCTGGTTCCTGTGGCTGCTTTTGCAGTGGGCTCCTCCTCCCTGCGCTGGGAGAGAGGAGAGCACCAGAGCCTGGAAGGGCAAAAGCTGAGAAGCCTCCTTGGGGCAGTTCTGGCCTTGAGCTGATGAGTCCTCCTGAGAGCTGGGACATGACCCCTGCCCTCAGTGCCACTGCAGAGCACTGGGTGGTTTTCAGGTGCGGTACACTCACATGGGGGCGATGCCATGCAGAGCCAGCTCGGGTCTGCTCCTGGCCTTCTTGGCACAGGACAGAGCCAGCTGCCACCTCTCCTGGGGCTCTTCTGCCCACCCTGTCTGCCTCTCCCATGGGATCTTGTACCAAGCATTTTGCAGTAACTGAGGCACTCTTAGCGTCTGCCACATGTGCAAAACACTGATTCAATGACTGCTATAGGAGTTTTTGGGAATGTTTGAGGAAAAAAGTTGTAGCTTGCAAAACTACTCTCCTTCCTGAGGAAAAACTGTCACAGACTCAGGAGGTGTCACCAGGAGGCGTTTACTCGAGCAAAGAAGTTGGGATCTGCCTGAGTCCCAAGAGCCTGGCGAGTAAGTCAGACAAAGTTTGAGTATGTTGACTGTGGCTCAGATTTATTGCTCCCACGTGGACATGCTTTGACTGTCTGCAGACAGATTTTTCTGGGCTATTTGTGCTTTGGTGGATCAGCACATACAAAGTCTAGAAACAATACCACAAGGTACTTGTATGTTGATGGTAAATATCCGGATAGTTACCATGCCAACATAATGGCTTATTTATAGACAAAACATGGGAAAAAGAAGATAAAGTGGCATTTACTGTTTTGGTCTTCTGCTGAAGGGCAAAACACTCAAATGTTTGATTCTAATCTGCTCTGAAATGCGCATGTGTTTTTAAATCTTTTTTTGCTGCTCATGATAAGATTTTGCCTCTGCTGTCCTAAGTCTGTCTGTCCTGTCTTACTAGGACCCCAACTGTTAGTGCATGCCACAAGACATCAGGTGGTCACATTTTCAGGGATCGTTTCAGCTCTCATCCGTGAATGTATCTGTTAATTATCCTGCATTTAAATTAATGCTGATTAGATATATCAAGAGAAATTTGCTGAATGCAGAGCGCATACAATTACTAAATTGCTAATGTAGTTCTCTCTTTGGGGGGGAGGCATCCACAATTTTATGATGTGGTTGTGACCAACGCTAGCTCTGGTGTAAGTGATTTTATGCAGCAAAACTGTGCAGAAATAGCACTTTTGCAGGCTGATGTCCACAAATGACCTCTCTCTTCAGCACAGTCATTTGTGACAATCAGCCTTCAGTTGCTTGGGAGACCTGCAGCATCCAGAGCCCCAAATGCACACTTTGAGGCTGCTTGTAGAGATAAAAGCGAGATTTCTGACAGAGGTACATACAGACTGCCTGGCCTCACCCAAACCGAGACAAATTTATCATTGCTATAAGGCATCAGTTTTCTTTATGAAGAAAAGCTATCTGTCAGACAGTGATTGTTATTCTAAAGCACCTTAAACACAGAGTTTCTGATGATCTTTGGAAGAACTAGGTCCATTCCCAGCCTTAATTTAAGGATTATTACAGTGGACTGTGGAACTGTTTTTGAATGGATACTCTACGGTATTGTAAAATCTTGGGAGATTTGTATGGGTCTTTTCACATCAGTCCTTTTTCCTGCAGTTAAGCAAGAACCATGGCTCTGTTCCTTGGCATGCTGCAGAGTGGACAACAGAGCAGCACAGCGGAATCTTAGGAACCTTGTGTGTAATTAAGCACAATGGTAACAATACATTCTCCCACATATTATTTAATTGCTGCTAAAGGATTGGCATGACAATTTACGCTATCTGGATCTCAAGTGAGAGCATGATGGATTCATGAGTCACCACAAAGCTGCTGCATTCTATGTACCATATATTTTATTCACTGTAAGCGTCAGTTGGGCTTTCCCTGACTCCCAAAAATTGATGATATCTTATCTCCCTCCTTTTCCCAGCACATCTCTGTGGACATAAGCACACTGGTGCTCAAAAATAGATGGAATATAAGCCATAGTGTCTTAACAACAAATTCTTGTGATTTGCTGTCATCTTCTGACAGTGATAGTCCGGCAAGAGCAGTAGGCAGGAGTGGTTTGTGTGGCATGGAGTCTTCATGCCTGCCTTTAAATGCAAGGCTCACTGTGTTATTCCATATCAACTCACCTCATGTCTACTCATACCCAGATCTAGATAAATGTATTTTGAATGTGATTACCCCAGAGGCTCTTTTTCCAGAGAGACTAAATATATTTCCTGCTGCCTTGTCCCCACATTGTTTGCATTTGTTTTGTTGATGCAGTTCAAAGTGGTGTTTCAAACTTTTAAACCTCTCCAGAGTGTGTGCCCTGGCTACTTTTGAGGGATCTGCTGCCTTATGCCAAGACCTGCTCTGCTACAGCGGAGATTGGCTGAACCAGTCAGTCTGTGATTGAGTGGCAGATTTTACAGACATGTGAGGAAGTGCAGAGCTGTTCTAATGATTCACATAGTGACTGCATCAGCTTGGTCTCTTACACATGAACTGAAGGACAAAAAAGAGAAAAATAATAAAAACCAGCTGGCTTTCTGAGAGTGCTGAAGACAAGGTGAGGAGGTCCATCAAGGTCAACATCCATTTAGTCCTGTAAATATCAACCTGCTTACTTTGAAGCAGTTAATTTAAAAGCAGAGGGAAAGGTGAGGGAGGAGGTAGATTTAGGTTCTTTTTTGAGTCTGTGAAAGAGTCTGGAGGAGCCACATGGGAGCACAACGTGTTCCAAGGCCCTTTGTGTACTCTGAATGCAGTGGTGAGTGCAGTGGAGGCTCCCAGCTTCAGAGCTGGTTCCTGGGCAAAGCTTGTGCTCCTGGCTCTCAGGACAGGCTCCAGGGCTCTTCTATATGTGGAGGTGTTGCAAGATTTTTCTGGGAGAGGGGATTTAGAGCCCTTTAAATGATCTTGAGTTACAAGATAAGGAGGTAAGTGTTGTGCTTCACATGCCAAGCTGTTTTGATCAGTGTGTTTTGTAAACCAAGGGGACCAAACCACGCAATTATTAGGCAGGATAGGCAGATCTTTCTTGTGCCTAGCAGAGTGCTGTTCTCCACTGATTTGGTTGATAAAGGCCTCCTCCATAAATGGTGAATGCACTGGTTTTTGTCTGTTTTGCCCAAGCCCAAAGGCAGGAACCAGAGCTCTTTAACAGACAGTCTCCATGGATTTTGTCAGTTGTATCTTTGTGATGGAAACTTCTCAAGTTGCTTCAGCACTGTGTATTAGGGTAAAAGGAGTGTAATCCCAGTCCATCAGGAGTACTAGTCAATCAGCTGGAATATCCTGTTATTCTTGGCCCTCGGCCATGCTGCCAGAGCATTGCTCCAGGGAGGATGTAGCGAGCGGTCTCAGCAAGTACAGCGTGACCTCTCTGGGTACCTGGCTGTTCCCTGCAAGTTTTTGAAGCACTAATGGTGTTTCTGACAAGGTCTCTGTTTTCTTGGCCAAGGAAAATTCTGAGACACGAGTTGGATTTAGAACAAACTAAATATTTGCATGTGTTTAAAATAGACATGAAGGCCACCCAGGCAACCTTAAGTCTTCAAGTACCAACTGCTGGCAACAGCAGGGACTAAGCAGAGAGCAAAGATCACCAGGGTTCAGAGCTCTTGATGACCTCCTTCACGATCCTGTGAGTTTCTGTAGGGCATGAAGTCCCAGGATAGCCTGACAAAGAGGAGAGACTTTGTCCCCTGTTAATCAGTTATTGCTGGGGTTTTGTTGAATAATGTCACAGCAGGAGTGTTTCGCTGACTGGCAAGGAATGATTGTCCAGACATTCAGATCAGGCAGAGTCTGTGCTTTTCTGTCCAGGCTCAGGGACCCACATGGGCCTGCACTCGCCTGCCTGCAGTGCTGGTGCTTGTGAGGAGCAGCACTCACCTCCCCACGACACAGAGCCCCTGCAGAACCAAAGCCAGTTCATAGTTTCTGTTCTTCTAGGGAGCATACAGTTTCCTCTCTTTTCTCCAGCCTTTCCCACCTATTTGGGTGCATGGAAAATAGGACTGGAAGGGCCTGTGAGAAGCTATGTAGTTCCTCCTGCTGATGAATATTTAGCTGCTGTGAGTCTAGACTCTGCTCAGATATTTGGCATGGAAGGTGCTTGGTATGAGGCTGTACTGCTTTCCATGGTGATACCCAGTACCTGGCAGACCCAGGGACTCATCTGGCTGTTGGGGAAAGAGCTGATGGCCGGAGTCATCTGAGCAGAAATGTGTATTTCTGCTAATTTTCTCACTTTGCTCTTCTTCCTTCGGCACCAGGGCTCTACTCCTACAGGTGTTTCACAATGGTGGGTTTAGGGACAAGACCCTCCTGCAGTCAGTGTGGACCCAAGTATATGACAGACCAAAAATGGAGGGTCACTGAAGTTCATCCAGAAAACAAGTACCATGAGCTGCCTTCCTTTGATGTAAACGTTTTGGGTTTTGTTACTGCAACACAAAGTTCTGCAATTCAGGTCTAAATATTACTCCTTCAGTTCTGTTGAGATGGGTTTATATGAGTGCAAAAGCACATACATGTATGTATATAGGAGGTGAGACAGGCCATCAAATATATGTGCAAAACAGCAGCAACTTTGACACAAAAGGAAGAGATTAGTGTGTGAAAAGCCCTGAGTGATACCTTTCTGAGTTCGTGAATTTGACTAAAGTAAGCCAGAGATGGATCACAAGCAATCTTATGATGTCTTTTTTTTTGAGTGATGTGACAAATTGCCAAAAGCCATGGCTCTGATGCCAAGCTGTTGGCATGCAGGGTGAGATGCATCGTGTTGTAGTGGGAGACAGGGCCAGGAGCATGTGGGGTCACCATGCCTGGTACCCCTTGTGCCAGGGCCACCTCAGCAGCATGGGCTTTGAGCCCAGCCGAGGGTTGGCACGCTGAGGTGCTGTGCATAGAAAACCACTTTTAGTGTCACTTCACAAATGGAGGCTTGTCAAGATGTTTGAAAGGCAAAATAGATACCCAGCTCTCTCCTTGTGTAGGCTGGCAGCTCAGTGAAGCCCTCTGCTTGGTTGTCTGTCATAACTCCATTACCTCTCTGTGCCACACTTTCCTCTCAGTCTTTACTGTTTCTTCTCCCCTGCCTCAAATCCCATCCCCTCTGCATTGCCCCAGTTGTATCATCTAAATCATGCCAGTGTGGGGGGCGAACCACTTGTGAGCCCCACCCTTGATCCGGACTGAGCTTTGCATGGCTCTAACACTGTCCGTCACCATGATGCAGTTCCCGTGAGTTACCGCTCCATATTTTGTGCCACCTTTGCCCTGGGGTGGCTGTGTGGGACCTGGCCCTGCTGTGCTTGTGCTTTTGGGGCAGACATATCGCAGCCTGAGCCCCATCTGCGATGCTTGTCACCCTTCTCTAGCAGCCTGGCAGGCATTTTGGCACCTGGGTGTGAAGGCCAGCTTCTCCTGAGGGAGTGTGTCATTCCATCCAAACACTCTGCAACTGGAAAAGTAGTTAATAATGTTCAGGTGGAATATAAAGAGAGTTTGTTCTCTGAAAGCTGTTTTGGGCAGGAACAAGATTATCACCTGTGAAGAGGTTATTTGAAAAATCAGCAGTTAGGGTTACGAGTTTCTCAAAGATACTCATCTTTTGAGGAAAAGCAGCTACTCTCGCACGTACGTGCTTGGGCAGAAGTGCAGAGCTGCGCTGGAAAGTTGGTACTATTAAGGGGAGGTAGTGGGAGGAGGAGGGGTGTGGTGTGCAGGAAAGGTGGCTGAATGTAGGTGGTTCCCCACCGAAGGAGGATTGCTTGGGTATAAAAACTGGGTCAGTGTCATCTCACATCCCTTGGAGGAAGAGACAGTGCAGCCAGGAACTGCAGGTGGCACAGGAACTTAGGCAACTTCTGCCACCATCCCCTCCCTCCCCTGCAACAGCGACGTTTTCATCTGAGACATGGATATCAAAGACTGCTGTACTTGCAGTGGAGTTAATTAACACAACCTGGAAGACGTGGAAGTTGGGAATCTAGTTTGTGCCAATCTGACAACGTGACCTTGTTCAGAGGAATTAAAAAGGCTGTAATGAAAGTACACGTTTCTGCAGAAATTCACACATCTCTTGCTTTTATCTGTCAATGGCTGTACTAACAAAGAACGAAGGAAAAGAAGCAGCTGCCTCTGTGAGGTGTTCTGGATTGCAGTGTAACCCCAGCCGAGCTGCCAGCCCTGCCCACACGGCTCAGGCAGCGAGGTGGTGCTGGGAGCCTGGGAGCCTTTGCCGTGGGCCCTCGGGTGGCACTGGGTGGGTGCCCGAGGCAGGGCCACTGCCCCAATGCCTGGCACTCACCGAGGGGCTTGGAGAGACCTTTTCCTTCCTGGGTTGGCAGTGGCCACAGCACCTTGCCTGGATGTTTATTCATGACACTGAAGGAGTCCCTCGCTCAGGGAGTGAAGGGCTCTGCTTCTAAGGCATCCATGGTGGGTCTCCACAAAGGAGCCTCCACCCGCAGCTACTTTCTGAATTTGTTGAGTATCAGGGAGAGACCAGGACACTGATTTGTACGTGGCAAGAACATTAGGAGAGGATTGCTTGTACACTGCTTTTTTTCCAGCATTTGCTTATTGTTAAATCTGTGCTGTGCCATTCCCTGGGAGCTGTAACTGGTACTCGCCTGAAACGGTTGTGTTTGAATGGTGTGTGATAAGAGGTTTAACATCTTCTAAAAATTACCCTTGTGGTATATTTGGAGCTCCTTACAGCTCCTGTCAGTGGATCACATACAGTTTCCCAGAGCTTACAAATGATGACAAGCTGACTGCCCCTTTTGTTGTGTGAATTACGTGCCAGCATCTACAAAACCTGCTCCCTGTGGGGGAATGGGTGTCTAATTTAAGATAGTTCCTTGGGGGAGCTCAGAAGGCGATGAAAGCCGCCGGTTTCTCCATTGGAACTTCCTCCTCTGCAGTTGCTAAGATGGTGTTTGGGTTTTCCCTGGCACTGTCAGTGGCCTCAGTGAAATCCAGGAATATATTTTATAATGGAGCAGTACCTGGCCCTGGTGCTTGGCTGAAGCTGGGGGCTGGCATGTCTCTGTGTGACTGCCAAGTCCTCACCTTCTCCCTCCTGAGCATTGATAGAAATCCTCTCTCCACATGTCAGAATGTGCACAGTGCAATTGTTAGCCAGGACCTTTGACTTCTTCTGTGCTTGTGTGAGTATATGAGTCAGGGGAGCCGAACTCTGAATCCAGCCGGCAGTGATTTGCTGGCACGACCTTCCCCGTTTCGTTGTGCCAGTCCAGATTCCATTACTGCCTCCTGACACTGAAAAGTGTTCATCCATACCACTGCATATTCTGAGGGTTGTGGTTAAATTAAAATTCTCTTTAACTCAATGGTGGTATTGATTCATTTTTGTTGTCTGGAGCCACTAGCAGTAGAAGGCTGTGGAGTAAAGACTTCTGTGTTTACGTGTGTGATTATTGGCAATATGGGTCTGCAGGGAGGGCTATGACAGTGAAAAGCCACAAACTGCATTAAGTGAAAGTTGTGGGTGTTCAGTGAGGCCAGGCATTTGCTCTGCAGTTATTCTCCCCTAGATCTTATGGGAGATGCCATAAGCCCTAAATGTGGCAGGCATTCCCAAAACCTTCCACAGGAGCTAGGGAAGTCAGAGGCCCAAGTACTTGTGGGTGGAAGTAAGCTTTCCCGTAGGAACAATGGATTGGGAAACTGCAGTGTTGTATTTTTGACAGCCGCAGTCTTTTTTTACCTGGGTCAGATGAATTCAAGTGTCAGGTGATGAAACCTGCGGGAGATAAAGGACACTTTCTTGTGGGTCATTTCCCCAGGTACAGGTGGGATCCATTTGTGGAGAAAAGCGGACACAAAACCAGTGATTCAGGTGCTGAGGCAGCTGCTATTTATTTTTAGATCACAAAGAGATGGCATTTCTGATGTCAGAAAAGCTATTACATGAGAGCAGTCGGACTTAGAGGAGTAAGTTAAAAATGTCTATTTAGTAGTTCTTTTCTCCAGTGCCCTCTGTGTTACAGATAAGATACAGGTCCGGTATTGGCAGGAAGAGCCTGGCTGATAGGCTGTGGTCGCTCTGAATAGTAATAATAGAGGTGATAATTGCAGTTAAGTTCTCACTCTGTTCCCTGGGTTCCCACTCCATCGGGTGGTGACCTAGGGATGCTGGTGTATGTAGCAGTGGGGAGGAGCTGAGCCACATGAAGGCACAGAAAAGCACCCCAAGAAGTGTTTTTACCTTTTCAAGCGTTGGTTGGGGTGGGAGTTGGACAACCTGAGCGGCCTAATTTATCAGTCTGGGATAAACAGGCTGGGACGGGAGGCTGCCAGCAGCAGCAGGACAGTTTCCTTCAGAGGGTAGCTCAGTGGTCTGATGCTGGGTAGTCTAAACTCATCTTCTCCAACCCTCCCCAGTAATGGTGGAGGTATTATTACAGCCCTCTGTATCAGGCTTAAAAATTGAGTTCAGTTTGGCTGAAAAGCCTCGTGTTTTCTGTGGCATAGTATTGTAATGGATTGTAAATTATTCTTGTTCAGTTTCCCTCACTGACATTTTGGGGCAATCAATTTGTAAATGAATTCTACCCCTGTCCTGCACCACTAATTTTTGTGCTTGGCTCACTCAGTTTGCCATGTTTCCACTCCCGTCCTTCACAGAGGTTTCTCACTTCCACCCAGGCCTGTTTCTGACCCCTGCTGATTTTCTCCTCCCCTCTCAGTTGCTTCCTTTCAGTAGCTCTCTGCCTGCTGGGTCAGCCAGTGTTCTGCTTACAAAAATAACCCTACCCGCTCCTGTTTGTACTTGACTTCACATCTGCACTGGGAAGGCAGGGCTGGGATTCTCCCAGGGGAAACAAGCCCTGTTAGCATGTGAAGCCTGTGGCTTCTGTGCCCACAGGAGCTTCTTTAACCACTGGCTGGCAGAACATGAGCAGAGAGGGTGGCTCAGCTCTGCTTTTACTGAGCTCACTGTCCAGTCTCACCAGCAAACCTGCCTTTGGCTGCAGGGGACCAGAATGACAGGGCTGATCCCTGCACAGGAGTGAGGCGAATTGCTTAGGGATCCTGTAAAAACCTGTTCCCTCCTTGTAGTTAGACAGCAGTTTGTGGTCTTTTTTCTTTTGGCACTTAACCCTTCATGCGATTTGGAGGCTTTGGTCTCAGCTTAAAGCTTTCTGCTTCAGCATAAAGTTGTTTGTGGCCTGTGCTGCTTGTGAACAGGTAAGAAACTGGCTGCCCACAGCTCCTTGTGTGAAGGGAGGAGAGAGGTCTTGTCCCCTCTGGGGGAGTAGGGAGCTTGGGTGGCTTCTGCAGATTCCCATGGCCCAGTCAGCTGGTGGTGTTGGCCAGCAGCCACTGCAGCAGCAGGATTTACAAACCACGTAGTTGCTGAGGCATTAGTGCTTGTGGCAGGCAGAAAGGAGCAGAGCCTGAGGAGCTGCATGTGGGAGCAATGCTGAGGGTGCTCTGTCCACAAACAATCTGCTCTGACTGGCACAATTTGATTTCATCTTGAGTAGGTTATTTCAGTTAGCATTAAGCACAGCCGTAGGTATTTTTTTACCTGTTATCTCCAGCAGTTCGAAGGAGAGCAGTGACTGTGTGACATGGCTGCAACACTCCCTCCCTCCAAAAAGCCCCCAAACCAGCACAGGCATATGTTGTCTTTAAACCCTTTCCCGGCTGTGATGAACCTAAGGGACATTTTGCTGGCTACACTGCGATGAAGGAAATGATTTTGATGCTGTGTGCTTGCAGCCTGCGCGTCTGAGAGTCAGCACAGAGGGCACCAGGGAGCAAGGGGTGCCAGCCAAATGTTTTGCTTGGGGGTTGCTTTTCACAGTTGTTTCATTAGCTGCAAAACATCTCATTTCCTGCAGCTGGTCCTTTTACTCCGAAAAATAAAATGCAAAAAAAAAAGGTGCACTTTCTGCCTCATCTTCCTTCCCCTTGTTTTGTTTTTCTGGGACTCTCTGGAGCTTACTGGAGTTACCAGTTAGTGCTGGCATGGGTACCTGTGAGAAATTGGGTTTTGTGACCAAAGGAGGACTAAGAAATAAGTGCCTGGACATACAGCTTCAATTTTCACATTTCATGGCTATGTATCAAAAATAAACAGTGCCCAAAGTTCTTCAGTGATGTGGGGTTTTCTTAATATTAATTGTACACTCCTGGGCTCCCAGCCAACCCTGTGATTTTGAACTTATCACCAGAAAAAAGGCAGGTTCCTAGCATGGAGGGGTTGACAGCCAGAGTCTGTACATTTGTGGCTGTGCTTGCAAACTGTCTGCCTGATGTAGTGCCTGAGAGACACACAGGCAGCTGAACTGCTCAGCACATGGCTAAGATCAAATTAATGGCACTATTTCTGAAAGCAAATTCCTGCTGCAACACAGTTACAGTCAGTGTTCACATTCATTGCTTTTGACAGCCTGATATAATGTAATTTAATTTAAATGCCCACGTGAGACAGAAGCATAGGCATTTATTTTAAAAATAAAAATAAAAGCCCACTCTTTTTATACATAAAATGCCTGCTTGAAGGAATAAATTAGTAGCCATACAGTGCAATTGACTTGCAAGAGGCCCTGGATTTCAGTGAAGAGCTCTTTTTGAAGATCAGTAAGGAAAGCTGTCGCATGAGTGCTTTTGCCACTTAGGTGTTCAAACAAATGCTTGGTGTTAATTCCTTGTCAGGCTTTGGTCGAAGGCCAATAGGATTTGGGAGGGCACTCAACTGAGTTGGAGAGCGAGCTGGCCATATATGTCCTTTGCCTTTGTCTTGTTAGGCAAATTTTGTAAGAGAATTACAAAGACAGACCCTCTTTCCTAAGTTGCCATGGCTGCACAGAGCAGTGATATCCTCGTGCTGGCAAGGCCAGCAGCCAGAATCAGAAAGCTTTCTAAGTATTTGCTTCCTTGGTAATTGCCTGACTGTTCTCATTGAGGTTCTCCTTGTTTGTTCATTTCCACCTCTCAGGCTGCCTTCAGGGCCCGTGTTTGGCTGTGTCATGTGATTTGGGAATATACAAGTGGTGGACTGGCAGTTTTGTAATAACTGGGGAGCCTCACCCAATGTGGTGGAGTGGGGGCTGTCTCTTGGTATCCAGCACAACCATTTAGATTTTAAATGCACCTTTCCAACAGCTGGAAAAGAAGGCAAGAAATGATATGGGTGTTTTTCAAGGGAGTAGCACCAGAGACAGACAGCGTTCCCTCCTCCCAGCCATTCATGCCACGCCTCGTGCTTTGGGATTGACTGCTTGGCTGTGCAATGAACGGTCACCAGCCTCCTAGAAAACTAGCCAGGCTAATGCAGAACAGCTCTGTAAATCCCTTTAGGTCATCCTCTCCAATCTAGACCTTTGGGGTGAGATCCAAATGAAATCAGTGAATGAAATCAGTGTAAAAGTTCTGGGTTTTGCGTGGGACAGCCTAATATTGAACAACCGTCAGATTTGTCTAGTTTGGGAGTTTAAATAAAAGTAATTAAAATCAGATGGAACTGGTTTTCAGATAACGTGAATGTTGTTTTTAACGCACCGCATTTACACGGTTAGCATCGGGCTCCATCCTTGGGTCAGAGTACCCACCTGCAGTCACAAGTGCACTGGGTGTGTACAGCCCGTGGTGTGTAATGGCATTCGAGCCACAAGCGAGGTTAACGTTTGGTCTGTGTTACAAGTTAGGGCCATTCTAATTTCTGCTTATTTTGCTCATTATTTATTTATTTATTTATTTATTCTATTTATTGTAATGTATTTATTAATTTTTATTAAATTCCTCTGTGTCCCTTTGCTATGGTATCTGAACACCTACAGAGATCTGCGCCTCAAAGAGGCCTGGGCTGATGCACTGGAACCTGCTGGGTGCTTAAGGCAAGCCATGGCTGAATGAGCTCTGTGCAAGTGCCATAATTCAGATTCCTGCCCGCTTTCCCTTGAACTGCTGAGAGACCTTTCTGCTTTTATATGGGACCAGGTTGTTTTGGAGTTGCCTTGTGGATTTTCCCAGCCACCTGGAGTAATGCTGTTGTCCTCTCTCCCTTACAACTGGCTGCACTGAAAAAGAGACTGTGCTTTGTAAATGGTATTTGCAGAGATAGTTGCTCCTTAGCTCTTGTCCCAGCAGTTGTCCTTAGGTTGGGTGCTTGCTGGCAGGAGGCTGCTGGCTGGGATGTGTCACTTTGGGGCTGCCTCACTGTGTGAGGCAGTGAGTGCCCTCAAGGCCTCGAGTGCTCCTTGCAGGTGTGGTTTTGTTTTTGAGACTTGTGCAAATATCAGATGCAAATGGGATTTTTTTTTCCTCAGTAAGAAGTAAAACCATTGGGACATACAGTGCAGTCAGGGTTGGTTCTGTGCTTCCCAGTGCTTTTCCTGGGAAAAGGAGCTTGGGTTTCTACCTGCTCAGCCCCCTGTGCAATGAGAGACAGGCAGGAAAGCCTGGAGCCAGCATCCGTATGGCTGATTCATGAAGTAAATGGAGAAAAGATGATGTGAGGAATGATTTGGGTTAGATACAGAATTAGTAGGAGATTGTTCCTGTTAACTATGCATCTCCTCCTCTTTGTCATCATCCTCAGCTTTGTTCTCCTTGGTGTCCCAGCTGCTGCCTACAGTGCATCGAGCAGATCAGCCCTAGAGCTTCTGACCTTGTTGCTTGGCACAACCTTAGATCATTTCATTTGGTTCGTATCGTGTAGCCTTGTGTCAAAACTGCGCACAGTAATCTGTTCCACAACAGTTACTCTTTGCTGCTCTTGCTCACAGAGATTTAGCACTTTATATATAATGGTGACTGCCTTTCCCTAGGTGGATGTTTTCTGTGCATCTCAGATCTGTTTTTTGTGTTATGTAATTGATTCTCAGCTGTTTCCTTCTTGCAAATTTTGGTAGACACCACTTTGGGAAATGGGAGAGAAGGTCTCTGGCTGTCAGTAACATGCTGATATACCAAAATGAGATGCTCAGTTTGATGTCTGAAATCACCAGCACATCCTGCAAAATGTGATGACTCAGGCCCCAGCGAGCACTTGGTCAGATCACCTGATTTATTCAGTGTCAAAGTTGTTGCTAGTTTCAGCCAGGTAGAAACAAGCTCTTGCATTTGGTTCAGCATGGGTAAATGAGAAGCTGTGCCCAAACCCCAGACCTTAAATGATACAGCAGTTGCACAAGGAATGCCATTTAGGTGCCATCTTTTATATTTGTGGCCTTTTTATTTTCCTGACAGGAAGTGAATTTCTGCTGTGCAAGGGTTTAAAGATAAATTGGCAAGTTACATTTGGACCCTGCTTTTCCTGAGGTGTAACTCGTTTTTGCAATCCTTTGTTTTTCAGTGTGTGAAAAGTGATTATAGCTTTGTGTCTAATCTTTGTGTACAGTAATTTTTCATGCCAACATGTGCATTATGATCTCTGTCACAGACAATAAAACAAAGCTCTTGACAAACTATCTGCAGGTCCCAGTGAAAAGGGTGGGTTTTTACCGTCTGCATCGATTCAGCAACACTATGTTTTTGGAGTAGTCTGTTCTGTAATGTGAATGTATCATAATCAAATTCGTATCAATTGTTCCCACATTTAACTTTGAAGGAGGCATGGAAAAATAGCTTCTTTTTGTAATAAGTTTAACATAACAGTCCAATCTTTTCATTAATGATTTCCTCCGCAAGATTACATTTTCAAAGCCATGTGCGATCCTTTAATTGTGTGCCTCCTTATTAATATTAAACACAATTAGTCCTACTGTGACACTTTGAAAGTGCACCCCTTGCAGTAAATGCTGCCTCCACACAGAGCATCCCAATGTGACAGCAGTTCTCCGGCATTTGGAGTCCCTCGGCACAGATTGTCAGCGCTGTTGCCGTGCCTGCGTTGCCTCTGAAACGTGGAGTGGTGCGATGCTTGCGGCAGCTCTATTTGACTGTGCCTGGCTTTTTCAGCCACCCGCTGGCGTCCACTGGCAGCCTCTGGAGATTTCACTTTGTGATTAAATAGTAATGAAAGAGCTTGATTCTTTGAGAATAAGTTAAAAAATAACAGTAATATCATGAGCATGATGTGGGATGGGTGTTAAGACCTCTGTTATTTGTTTGTATTTACTCAGCCCTTGAGGATTGGAGAGAAAAGCTCCCATAATGTGCTGTCAGAGAACGTGTCTGCTCAGGAGATAAGCAACTGTCTGCTTTAGCAAGCAGCAGATTAGAAAATGGCTTTCACAGCTACTGCTTCAGCCTGCCTGGATACACGGCCAGTTTGGAACGCCAGGAAAGCCCTATTGCTCAGCATGGGATTTTCTCCTTCACCAGGAGCATGCAAGGTGCTCATGTGGGGCACCTGTCAGTGCAGTTCACTCCTGCCTGGGGCCAGTCTTGGCCTTCAGGGTCCTCCTGCAGCCCCTGGTGCTGGTGTGGGAGCTGCCTTGGAAGAGGCTACGGGTGCTGCTGGTGCCGTAACCGGGGTCCCCAGTGCTGGGGGTGCCCACAACAACCGTGTGGCGTGGCCTACGTGTTGCAGGGTGTTTCCTAGAAAGCATAGAAATAGTAACTGTTAATGCACATGCCCATATATTTATAGTTACGTAGAAATGTACATGCAATGTATATAAAAGAAATAATATTGTGAAGTTGAACACAAAATGGTGCCACTAACCTAATCCACCTTTCATTTCCCCAGTCCCAGAGTGGGTTGCTGTTGGATACAGAGCTGTCATCTTGACTCATAAAAACTTCGTTATTTGATTTGGGAAAAAACCAACTGAACCTACAACTCTATGGAATTTGTCCCGTCTGTAGCCATTGCCAGTGTCTGTCTAGAGCTACTTGTGCTTCTTAAAGCCTTTCATGGGTTGTCACTGGAACTGAACAATATTTAAAGCCATGTCAGATTATGGGTTTTCTAAGCAGTATTAACCTGTCAAGGTAAAGGCTTATAATCTTGCAGTTGGTTGACAAGCTGCATTATTTGTCCTGTAATGTTAATTTGTGCCGAGGCTCTGCAGTTAGGTGTAGTTAAGTGTACGAAACCTGACTTTTAATGTTCCCTGAGGCTAAATGAAAATGGACCCCTTGATCAGTTTTTGTTGGAACACTTGATTAGTCTCTTCGGGCTTAATTCACTATCCTGCCAAATGCTGAGTTTAAACTTTCTCACGAGTATTTATTTTTCAGAAAGGCTGATGATACCAATAGCAGAAGGGAGATGGATGGATAGATGCTGAAGTGGACTGTCATGGTCTCTCCTTGTCTGGAAGAGAGATGCTTTGTTTGTAAGGGCGAGCAGGATGGCTCTGTGCACGCAGATGATCACAGGGACTGGTTTGTGAAGGTTGTTTCAATGCAATCATGCTTGTAAAGTTTACTCTAGCTTCTATCCGGTATTTAGTTTGTTAAGGTGTTGACACAATTTTGCTGACATTCTTCTTAAGTGGATTATGCTCACAGCCAGTTTTTCAAAGCAAACAGATGGCTTTTCAAACAGAGCATGCCCACAGATTTTTTTTTTTTAATGGTGTCTCTAGAATTATGACAGCTCTGTCAGAGAGGGCTAGTTTGTCGTTAATTTTCTCATGACAGATGATTCAAAATCATTTTTGCTTCTTCGTTTTGCTCAAATGAACCAGCTGTTTAAAAATAAAAACCACAAGGAGACTAAGACATAAATCAATTGGTCTGTACATGAATGGAATTGCACTATTTTGATAAGTCCACTTCTGTTTTTAGATCACTGTAAAATAAGAATGTCTTCAAAATATTAGAAGTATGCTCAGGAGGCGTGTGTTTCTTCTTGGAACTCGAAGACATGTTGTGCGTTGCCTCAGACAAAATCTGTACTCTGAATTGCCTGGTTACTCAAATGTGAAATCAGAATATGCATAAGGGAGAGCGGGTGGCTTGGCACTTTCACGTGGGGTGTGAAGTCCCTTGGCTTCTGGGGACTTCAGATGTGAGTCCTGGCAGGGCAGACTCAGGCTGTCGTCCTCTGAGTGGTGCATCTAATCCCAAATAGCTTCTGTCTGTGCACATCTCAGTCCCTGGACAAACAGTTTGTGGGCCGCCCTGAGAAAGATTTCCACGCTTTGCCCTCACCTTGGAAAAGGGTTGCTTCTTGCACTAAGGGGATTTTTCTGTTCTTGGGCACGAATACACAGCGCCAGGTTTTGGCTTGGAGAAGTTAAGACTGCAAAGCATCATCACACCGATTTTTCCCTGTTCGATGATGAAGTCTTTGGTGTCTTTGGTCCTGTGTGCATAAGAAATAGCAGCCACCCCAGTGCAGCCAGGAGTATTTCATCCTAAACCCAAACTATTTAAAACTGCATTTGTGCAGTTTGAAGAGATGGAAGGTGTATTGAGGAGATACACCCTTTTTGATAACATTATCATGTCGTTAATGATACATACTTGGTTTATGTGGTGGTGTTGTCCCTGTCACACTGGCACTATTCCTGTGCCATTTGCAGACAGGGAGGGACACCAAGGTGGGCCGGGCGCTCCAGGCAGTTTTGGGGCTCTTGAATTCCTGCCTACCGTCTTTAACCATAAGCAAAACCTCTGACAAAAAAGCAAGCTCACCGCTACGAGAAATATCTGCTGCATAAATTATTCCTGTTTTGTTTTCTCACACCATGCCTGCTGACTGGATCCCAAGCTCTTTGTCTGTGTATTCCCATAACTGTCATGCTGCCGAGACACAAATCCCTTCAAAAGAGCTTCATAGCAAATAGCACAGAGCCGCTCACGCAGTCCCAGTGCTTTTTGTTATTCTCACACTGAGTTGTATTCCCAGCATCTGGATGGTGATTTGCATCGTTCAGCAGGGACAAATTCGTGACACCAGGAGATGAGGCAATCACGTTCTCAGGCACAGGCTGCCGTCCCTGCATGACGTGGTGTCCCACGTGGTGTTTACCAGTGCTGCAGCCTTGCAAGCCACCATTGTTTCTTCGTTGTGCACATTGTGTTCAGGGGTTCAGGCCTTGTGAGTCCAGTGCCAGGCGCTGGCAAAAAGGGAACTGTGCTCATCAGCGTAGGATAAATCCTTCCTCTTAACTCTGGGGCAAGGGGGAGCAGAGACGCTCCCACTGCTGGAAGGTGTCACGCTGTGACTCATCCAACACATCTGATTTGTTTTGAGAACCAAAGGAGGGGCAGTGGTCAGTCCCCCCTCCAGTGAGCCCAAGGTCCTGCTGTAGTGTCTGTTGTCTCCTCTGAGACCCGTCAAGGTACCTGTGATTTGCAGGAGATCTGAAAGTGACATTTCAGTCAGTGGAGGTATTGCTTCTGAATATGAGTGTAACTAGCTGCAGCACATGCCGTACTTCAAGCTGTACTTGGGGTGACATTAGGAGAAGAGGAGCTTGAGTTCTTACTGATACTGAATTTTAATAACCAGATGCATCTCCTGGCTTTTATTTATTGTATCCTTTAGCTCCAGAATCTTGTTGCCTCACAGCACTTGAGATATCAATATTGCATAAATATTCATTTTGGCATTTCTGAACCCCAACTCCTTAATACAAACTTCACATAACACATTTTTCCTGATTGTTACAAATTGGATTGACGTCCTCACGTTTACATGCTCTGAGAAGATACAGAAGCAGCTTGTTGTTCATGAAGTCTCATTCCCATTTGACTTCTCAAAGATCCCAAACAAAATGGTTCAGAAGGATTCACTGGAGTGCTACAGAGTGATGTGTTTCATGTGGGCACAGCTTGGCCTGCTCTGCTCAAGGCGGACCCAAGGCTGGGTAGCAAATCCAGGTGCAAGGAGGGGTGGGTTACCAGGGTTGCACAGCTCGTAAGGGGCCCCTGGCTGGGGACACGCCATTGCCATGTAGGATCTGATGCCAGGGAGCAGGGACGAAGCTGTGGCATGGGGAGAGGGGTGCCGTGTTCCATGGCTGCCCTGTGCCTGGCAGGACCTTGCTGTTGATTGTGGTAGAGGAAATGCCTCCTCCCGCAGCCTCCTCCAGTTCAGGCCGAAATTACCTCCCAAGGGTGGTGACGTGGAAGTGGGGGGAGTCTGGTGCCTGTCCCACCCTGTCCAGTGCTGGCTGCTGCTTTCCTCACTGTGCTGACACCAAGCTGCAGGAGGGGCGTCAGTCCCATTTCCAGGGGGCAGAGATGATTTGAGACGGGACCTGGGACCTGTAGGGACACGAGAGCATTGCTGCTTTTTGTCCTGAGCGATGTGCGCAATCCCTGACTCTCTCCTGCGTGTCTGTGCATTCCCAGGGCCAAGGAGATCTCCTGAAGAACGCCAAGAACGAAGCCCTGGAGAACATGAAGCAGATCCAGCTGGCGTGCCTGTCGTGCGGACTGAGCAAAACTGGGAGCGGGCAGGCGGATGCCAAGGCAAAACGGTGCCTGGAGGCAATACAGGAGAAGGATACTGGAGATGAGAATGGGAGGCTGTGAGGAGAGGCAGAGCTGTCGCGTTTGTCACAGATTTCAATAACTCTAAACTATTTTTTTAAAGCATTTAAAAATTCACACAGGAGTGCCCTCTACAGGGTGTGATAGTATTAAAATCCTCACAATGTCAGTATTTTAATGCAGTTAATTTATCCAAGTTAAACTCTGGTAGTGAGATTTCTAATGAAGCCAAGCTGTCCGTATGCAAGTGCGTGTGTGTGTGTGCACATGCGAATCCTGTAGACGCCCTTTCATGCATTACATTAGCCATTTGCTAATTTATTCCTTTGTCATCTTTGAATAGGCCTGTTCATTCTGAAGATCAAAACAAATTGAGAGCACTTGTATCAGTTTTGGGCTTTATTTTACTCTCCAGCTTTTATCATTTAACTTATAGGTTACATTACTGTTAATGCTGTTTAAACAAACAAACAAAACACAGCAAATATCACTGACAGCTGTTCTTGTGAGGACAAAACTGGTGGTTTGCTGCAGACCCTGAAGGTGATTTTTAGTGAACAATTACAACCAAGTACACAGGATATTAAATGGTCAGAGTCGCTAGGTAGATTATCAGTAAATCTGAGGTGTATTTTTTGCTGAATTTAGCAAACTGCTCTTCAGGATACACCCAGATAGCACATACTAATGTAAGAACTAGCTAATTTAGTTTATTCCAGCAAAACATTGCTACCTTGTAGATCTGCAAGACAGCTACAGTCTTTGCTGATAGGCATTAACTTGAGTAGTAATGACCATAGCTAGTCAGCCCTGTAATTATGGGGAGAGCTGTGAATACCCTTCAGTGGTCATGAACTCTGAAGGTGACCTTCAGGCTGTTCTGAAACACCCAGTGGTGCCAGTATTGAAAGGAAGGTTTTCCAGATTTCACAAAATGTGAGCTTTAGTACAAGATGTGTGAGAGGTCAGGCCTTGCTTGCCACCTTCTGCGTAGATGTTGGAGTCAGCTGGATGAAGCAAGCAGGCTCCGGCCTTACGTTTTAAGAATCATGCTGTGCTAGAGATTTAAAAGCAGGGCTGAAGAACTGCTACAGATGTAGTGTAGAGAAATAGCTTGGAGAAAAACAGGGTACCAGTGTTTTTGTGCAGCAGCTACAAATATCCTGACACAGGTCATGTGTTTGGGGTACTTCTGAGAATT
This sequence comes from Mohoua ochrocephala, assembly GCA_013398855.1. Taxonomy (NCBI): domain Eukaryota; kingdom Metazoa; phylum Chordata; class Aves; order Passeriformes; family Acanthizidae; genus Mohoua; species Mohoua ochrocephala. Next base: position 227,481 of record VZTA01026202.1, read on the forward strand.
GGCTGCCTCTTTGTGCCGCTGTAGAAAGGAGACAGAGAATGTCCCGAAGCAATGCATCCTCATCCCTCCCAGTGTCCGGCCCACGCGTGCTCACAACATTCATTTCAATCGTTTAAGTACTGTGCTTGAGTGGAGTATTTGTGTTACCTTTAACAGGACTAAACGTTTTATGGTTATAAAAAAGACTATATTTATTTAAAGCATTGCTTTTATTTTTAAAAGCTACTTTTTAAATTAATTTGATTAACAAATATGCTAATTTTCTGAACTTAACAAAAAGTAATTGCTGAAAGTTTGATCATTGGAAAATCTTATATAGTTATTGTGTTAAGTTATTTTTGACTTCTTAATAACACTATTATGTTCATGTTGCACATTACTGAGAGAGTAAAGCTATGAAACAACTTTGACCCATGGTTTTGCAGTGATTTAACACATGATCCTGGATGAAGGTGGGTTAGAGTGGGTAAGTTGCTCGAGAGAAGGTCCTGTTCTAACGGCAGCTGTGTTATTGCAAAGGTTGTAACTCAGGTGCCTCAAATACCGTTTCAGTAAAATTTGCCATACTTGTTCAGATCTGGCCCTAAATCCTCTGTTTGTCTCTCCTTTAGATTATGAGTGCGTATTCAGACTTCACTGGGGTCTGGAGAAGTGTCTTTTGTGTTTCAGGCAAGGCATAAAACCCACATCAATGGTGTAAGTGTGCATGCTCACGTTTTGCCCTCTTGGGTTACTTTCCTGGTTTCATCACGGGTTGTGTTTGTACAGAAACAACACTTGGCCCTCAGTACTTACAGTTAGGGATGAAACCGTTAACCCAGCATCACCAGCTGCAAAGGATCAGCCTTTGGAAAGCATCCCTCTCAGAAGGGAGAGGTTGCTTCAGGAAGGGTGAGTGGCTTGCCTCTTGGTGCTTCATTTAAATCTAGAAATACCTTTCTCAATCTAAAAGGCTGTCCTGATGTCTGTACAGGAACTGCTGGCAAAATACCTTCTCTGATTTTAGAACGTGAAATTACGGAGAGAAGGGCTTTCTTTCTGTGCTCACATGTACAGGGGCTACCACACAGCTCTCACTCTGGATGCATTAGGAGAACCAGAAGTGGCTGGACGGAAATCCCATAGCTCGCACACACACCTTTCATGCCATGTTTAGCATTCATGCCATGTGCTATGTCCATGCATTCTGTACCAANTGGAAATCCCATAGCACGCACACACACCTTTCATGTCATGTCCTATGTCCATGCATTCTGTACCAAAATACAGGCAGTAGAGAATTTGGGGCACCCTGGATTGCCCCAAGCAGTTGGGATTATTCCTGGTGCTGGCACCCAGAACCCCGCAGCTGGAGCAGCTCCACCCTCCCTCCTGCACCAAGAGAGGGACTGGCAGCAAAAGCTCATCTCACCTTCCTCTGAGCTCCTCTGAAGTTGCTGGGAGTGGAAGTGAGTGATAAAGTGGCAGTTGGTGCAATAAAAATTCAGCCTTGAGGGAGAACACATGGAGAAATCATATCTAGCACCAGCAACAAACACACAGGGGACTGACTGCCTGGCCTTTTTGGGAAGTGTTTCATGGCGTGCCTGGCTTCTCGCAGAGGAACAACAGCCTTCTCTGGGCCCTCTGCTGGTACAATTTGCCTGATGTCCCACATGAGTGGGTGGATATTATCTGTATCAATTCTATGGAAGTTATGTCCTTCTATAGGAAGGTGTTACAGGCATTTGCAGTTGTTTACAGCGTAGTTCAACAGCGAGAAATCGGAGAAGCTCTCCGGGACTGGTGTGGGGAGGTGTCTGCCAGAAGGGAGCACAGGAGTGAATCTGCCTGGGTTCTCTGTGCTACTGAGTCCTCCATCTTTACAGAATTTGTTTTCCCTCTGTCATGCTCTCAACTGTAAGATAAGACTGATGATATTTTCCTCCCCAGGCACAGATTAATGACACATTTCTGGAACACCTTTTGAGTTTGCTGTTGCTCTCAGGAGAACAAGCAGGCACTGTAACACCAGTGTCTGCCAAGTCCTTCTGCTGCTGGTGAGCACAGGTGAGGCAGCACCTGTGGGAAGGGCTGAGCCACAACACATTCACCACTCCCAAGGGCCTTGGTTCCTCCAGGGATCAGGGATACCTTGTCCACGTGCTTGTGTCTGGCCCCTACCAAGCTGCACCTTTGGTCGAGTGTGGCAGAGGGGCAGCCACCTCAAAGGTGTTAAATTCCTGCAGGTTTCCCAAGCAGAGATGGGGCAGGTGGCTCAGAGAGGCCTGGGCACCACCTCCCATGTGGCACAGGGCCACAGCATGGCCTGTACCTGTGAGGGGGACACTGGGGCCCGGGAGAGAAAGGTGGATGCAGAGGTTTCACTTGGATTTTGCTGCTTATATACATGCATGAAAGAATCCAGCCATGAAGCACGGGAAGAGGCTGGATTAGTCCAGCTGTTCACAGAGCTGATTAGTCTTAAATCAGCAGGAATAGTTTTTACCAAATTTCATGTTCTGGCATGAGCAGCAGGACTTGACCCCTTTCCCCTCCCTTTCCTGAACTCGGCACGAGTTAAAGCACCATGCTGTTCTGCTGCTTTCTGTATCATTTTTCATGTATTTAGTTCCCTGTTTTTAAAGGGATAATGCAAAGAAGGTGAGAGTTTTGTTCCTCCTTCTGAGATTCATCTCCCAAAATAGATTATCAGATAATTGCGTGCATAGAGAGTGCTTTCCTGTATGATATTCCATCTCTTCCATCCCTCTGTTCAGACTAAAACATTAGGTCACAGCCTCCTTGGCATCGCTCCCACTCCTACAGGAATAGACAGCAGCCTCAGGCAGGGGACTAACTCAGGAAGCTGCAGAAAGAAAAGGTGAGGGGATCACAGGAGCAGTGTCTTCAGGTCTCCACCACTTGCTGCAGGGCTGAGCATGGTGGCCCTGGCTCCTATCTCAGCAGCAGTAGCTGAAGTACACATTCAATAAATCCAAGATTTGGTTCTTTCTGTCCCCTCTCCCTGCCCTGGGTTGGCATGAAAATCCGTCGGTTTCCATCACATTGTGCCAGTAAAGCCGTCTCCAGGTTGCCACCAAGCAGAAGGCAGCGTGTGTCCCCAGGCAGCTGGGCAGCACTGCTGGGATGCATTTCACGTTGGGTCCAAAGCGTGAGTGCTCTTTGAGACTGTTCTGGCACACTCCTGGCAGGTCGCCTTTGCACAGTCTCAGGCTGAGCAGTCTTGCATTTGCTTTCCACAGCAAGTCCCTGAAAAAATGTTTCCTTTTTAAAGTGATGTTGAGGGCTGAGTTCAGTAACCAAGATGTGACTGACCAGGCCAGAGATGTGATGCAAGTGCTGTCTCACCAGCTGTTCCTCTGCAACAGAGTACTGTGTGAACATGCCCCTGATCAAACAGGTCATGTTTTAAATGAGGATGTTACACTCTCTCTGATTATTTGAAACACTTTATGAATAAATTGCTTTTGCAGAAAATATTCATGGAGTAATTCCAAGAAAATGTGCAGACATCAAATTCATAACAGATAATGCCTGAGCAGGAGACAGTGTTGTGTTTGACAGCTGTTTGCTGTGCACAGTCCACACCACCCTCCTCTGAGAACTGGGAGAAAAATTAATGAATGCAAAGGCAAGTTTGAGTTACTGATGATGTTAGAAGTTTTTTCCCTGTTAAGTTGCACAGCAGAGACTCATTCATTTACAAAGACATGAATATAGTAGAATTGGGAAGCAAATGTGGTACTTGAGGCCAAAAGTGTGCATGGAGAGGAGGTGGCACGTTGAGTGTGGGGCTGCTGGATGTGGGGCTGCGCGTGGAGGAGCACCGGCCGAGAGCCCAGGAGGAGCCTTCAGCCCCCCTGCAGTGGCAGGAAAGGGCTGTTGGGCCAGGGAGCAGTTTGGTACCCGGTGGGGGTGGTTTGCACCAGCAGAAGTTTGCACAGACCTCAGTGAGGTCTGGAGGTGCGATGGCTGTGGCCATTTGTCCCATCCCTGACCCATGGTTTCCTGAGGCTGTGGGAGAAACCCTCAGGGGATTGGCGAGTCCGTGGCTGCAGCCCCAGGACGCAGCAGCATTCCTGTCATTGGAGTGCTCCTGGAGCTGGGTGGGTTCACAGCACCGATGGCACCGGATGCCAGCAGCCTGTCACTGTGGCCTGGCGGGTGGGAGTGCTGTTCACACCGTTCTGGCTGCAGGTGTCAATCAGTTTTAAGTGACATCTCATTAAATCACCTCGTGGCTCTGGCATGCAGAGTCACAAAATTGCTGTGCTTCAGTGACATCATGTGCCACCGAGAGCATTGCAGCTATTTCTGCTTGCTATAATGTATCAGGTGTTATTTTTTGTAAGACAAAACTAATAATCCGGCACATTTTGATCCAGCCTGACTACCTGTAGTTCACCTTGGTCTCTGACGAGTATTTAATTGTGAGTTTAGAAGATGGGAGGAGATTGAATGTGCTAGGTAAAGCATGAATTCTGGATGGCAGGTGAAAATAAGATACTAGATACACAGGATGGACATGAAGCTAGAAGCAGACAAAGACCAGGATTAATCTGGCTTGTTTGGAAGCACGTATGGGGAGAAGGGAGGATAGAGATGAGTTATTTGTACGCTTCCTCGGATAGCGTCTGGCGAACCAGCTACACATAACGCAATTAAAAACGAGATACAAATTATGGTTCAGACAGCAGGAGCTGCTATGATTATTTATGATGCTGATGGATGGAGAGGGGATCTTTGCAGTTGCAGCCTCAGTGTGCCCTGCGGGGGGGAGGAGCCGAGCGCTGCTCCTGCTGTTGCCTCCTGCACCAGGCAAACAGGGCAAAGTATGGGTTGCTGCTGGGCTTCATTGCTGGGTTCTCCCAAGGTGGAAAGTGAGTGTGCTGGAGGGGCAGAAACAAAGCACCGAAGAACTTACCAACATTGCAAGTCCATTGCTTGCTGGTGTTGATGTACTTTGCCTTCAGGATTCGCCAGCCCTGACTCAGCCATGCTTGGCTGGTTTGCAGCAGCCTTCCTGCTCAAGGTATTTCCAAAGCCAGGGCAGCACAGCTAGAGCTGAGCTGTGCCACCAGCTCCCCCTTGGACATCTGGTTTGCTCCTTTTCTTTGTGCTCCTCGATGGACTCTAGTTTTTATGGAATCTGAACAGCGAGAAGGAAATGGCACAGTGCTTTTGGGCAGGGCCAGTGGGCACCCAGCCCATGGCCACAGGGACCCTTCTCTGGGATGTGTGGGGCTGCCCAGGGCTGGTGGCAGCTCCCTGTGGGGCTGCTCCCTCAGAGACTGCCTGATGAGGCCGTTTTCAGGATGCTCAGATCAACCACAGCATGAGGGGGCTCAGCTCCTACCAAAGCCAAGCTGTAATTTCACCTGCTGGTGCTGTGTGACTACATTTTGCTGGTATCTTGTCTAAGTAGCTGGTTACCCACACAAACTGCTCTGCTGATTCCTGGTGAGGCCCATCCCAGCTTCCCACTGCCTTGCCAAGGCAAGTGGTGTGTTGTCCCAGCTCCTGAGGGGGAGGGTGGCATCACTGTTTCAGGACTGCCATTAGACTGCGGTGTGGAAACAGAATTATTCTGAAAGATTTGATGCATTGGCCAAGAAAACCATCTAGAGGTGTACAGCAACAGGCAGCTGGTGATGAGGCAGGGGTACCTCTTTGTCAGATCAGCTGAAACATTTTGGAAGCAGTTGAGTGCAGAATTGAATTGTCATCAGAGCAAACAAAAAATGCTGACTCCATGAGACTGGCTCAGGTTTGCAAACTGTGTTTGAGGTTGGCTTGGACTTGCTTCGAGGCACGTGCCCCTAAGGCAAGCAGAAGCTGATCCTGTGTTTCTGGAAAGCCTGCTTTGGTATTTAGGGTCTGAGCAGAGGCAGGATGTATGTGAGTGACTGCCTGCAATCCAGCAGGCTGGGGGAATCAGCAAACCCAGGTTTGTCTTTTTTGGTTACTGATTCTAACTTGATATTTCTTAGCAAGCTGATTGCAATTAACCCGTAGCTGTGATTCAGTTGGCATCGTCCCCCTCCAGGTCTTGAGGAGATTTGTCATGTGGAAACTGACACCGTGGTCTGTCACACTCTTGGTGCATGGAGGCTGTTGCCTGGGGATTTTTTTTGTTAATGCTTAAAGGTCGCAATTACCATCAAATGAACACAAATATCCAGGAAAAGTGTTTCTACCAGGCATCAAATTAAAGATAGATGAAAGTCTGCAGAGTGGAGTCAGATGGCAGCATTAATGAAGACAGGATGGTACCAGTTTTGATTTCTCTCATTATTTGTGTGAATTTGGATGTGAAAATTGACTGAATAGTATTTATTAATGATGTGCATGGGAAAGAGGCTTAGTCCTGGTGAGGAATTTTTATGGAGTACATAAAAATTTACACCTTGGAGCCTCTGGATCCCAGCTGTCCAGCAAGGAAAATACAGCTCACGTGTCCCTAGTTCCTAAGGGAGCAGATAGCTCTAAGACCTGCCCTTTGCTCTGGCGGGTGAGCAGAGCACAGATAATACTCTGAGGGATGTCCTGGCGAGGCTCAGGCACATCCCTGTGTGGTACCCTCCAACCACTGGGAGCTCCCCAAGAGGGGGCCAAGGGGCTCCTGCTCGGAGAAACTGCACAAACAGCAGCATCTCAGCCTGGTGGGGGGAGCAGGGGGTCTGCTGAGCACTGTCTGGAGCAGCAGTTCCGGGCATGGAGCTGCCGGCCTTGTGCAAGGCAGCTAAACCTCTCTCTTGTCAGTGCTGAAATAGATGTCTTTAGGCAGCCGTTTGTCCCACCTGTTTCAGCTGTGCACTTCAGGAGAGGAACAGTTTTATCCCAACAGTGTCTGTTTCATGCCATGTATTACAAGTATTTATAGTTTCTAGCCAAACTTTTATCTGCATAAAAGACAGCTGGCTGTGACAGCTTGCCACAAGGTGTACACTTGCACACAGTCATGTGATGTATCTCTATGGTCATTTTTCGGGTTCTTGGAACAAGAAAATCCAAGGAAGCTGCAGGTTATCCTGCAAAGACATAGGGGCAGATGTTTGCCTGTAGCTGCTGTTTGCAAAGAAGAGTTTTCTCATAATAAATGATTGAATCATGAAATGATTTTGCACATCTGCAAAACCAAAGGACAGGGAGAATGGGTGGCTTTCGGTCCCACAGCCCCTGTGCTCACTGCCTCAGGCACTGGGGCCTGAGGTGGACTGTGGCTCTGCCATGGGGTGACCTGCTGAGAGAACGCCCTGTAGCAAATGCCATACACTCCTATCCCGAGCAGGAGTCACAGAGAACGTCACAGGGAGGAAATGGAGACCTGTCAGGAAGCTGAAGTGCCACATCTTGTTTTGTGTGGTACTAACATTGCAACCTGGTCTGATGGGACCATGACGATAATCTGCAAGACACTGAAGCAGGCACAAGGACAGTTCCCTGAACTTTGGGAGGTCAGCACTGGGGATCCTAGAGTGTCTTTGGTTTCCCACATAACATGTTTCAGCCCTCACAGTGAGGCAAATTAACCTTTTCCCTGGGACTGGCTGTGCTTTTATAGCATATCATGAATCCTCTATTTCCTGCTTCACTGAAAACACTTGCACCTTCTCCTGGGAAAGGGAAATTGATTGTAAGAAATTCAAAGAACAAAAGCTGAGCAGGTGGCTTTCTAGATTATACACTTTTCTTGGCAAGAGCTGCTTCTCTGAGCAATGTGCCTGCCTGCAAAAGAGAAACACCAAGAGCACTCTAATTCCCTGGGACAGGAGCAGTGGCAGCTGGAGAGTGAAGGCTCTGCAGCGTGAAGCTGAAAGGATGAATCTGTTTAACTGCACATCCCATTAAAACCGGCGGCTGGACAGAAAATTGCCTCTAACGGCATCCAGAATGGCTGAGACGTCAGACAGGGATTTGGGGCCGTTGCCTGTGTGATTATGTCTGCCAGAGAGACTCAGTGGGCAGCACAGCCCTGCCTCTGCCTCCTGCCAGGGCGCAGGGTCAGCCCTTGAGCACGGACAGAGCGGGACAGTGGTGCCTGGCACGTGCCCTGCTCGGCACTGGGGACGATGCATGGGCACAGGGGAGCTGCCAGAGGGGTGTGAGCTGCCTCTGAGCTCATGCTGTACTTTAGCAAGTGAATGTCTTCATCCTGGAAAAGGCACCTCAGTCCTGTGAGGTCCCTGCTGAGCATGTGGTGTGTGCCACATGGCAGCGGAATAGGCCATAAAAGCACCATTTTTGTAGTGCCCATTCAAGGAAGGGAGAGTTTGGTCCTCTTTTCCCGGAAGAGCTTCTGTAGGACTTCTGGACTCCTGTGGCCGGGACTGTCATAATTTTCACAGTATTGTACCCTGCAATGTTTCTGCTTCCCACATCCCTCAGGTGGGGCAGCGTGAGCTCCCTGGATACAGGAGGGACATGGAGACAGTGCAGAGAGAGTTTGGCTGATGGGGACCTGGCAGAGCAGGGAACCAAACTTCTCCCCAGGAATGCAGTGCAACTCTTTGCCTTTCCCATGCAGCCTTGTCCTCTGTGAACTACCAAATCCAAGGTAAACTTTTAACCACAGGGTTAAGCTTTTCTTTGAGACAGATGAGAGAGAGATGATGAGGGATAAAGGTAATTAATGACATCAGTCTGTCTTTCAAATATAGGTTGTTTTGTGAGTGATTGGACAGAAACTTCTGAAAGCAGAATTTAAGCAGGCATAAGATTAGCCAAGATTAATAAGGATTTCTGCCTGGTAGCCTAAATCTAATGTCTTTCAGTTAGTAATCCTTCTTTCAGGTCAATGAATCTTCTTCTAAGAAGGAAAAAATATAGGTTATCCAAGAGAGTTCAAGAGTTTCACTTATCATGTGAAAGGGATTTAGATCTGTTTCCAGCGCCTAAACTGCTTCCAACATTTAAGGGAACCTATACTGTTCTCTCAGAGGAAGTCACAGAGACATCTTCTCTTGTGCTATGCTGATGCTCATATGGAGAGTTGCCCAAAAATGCTTCAGTTACAGAATTTTCCTGGTCCCTTCACATAATGGTATCTGACCTCGTCATTTAGGATGAGATCACATGGGTTTTTTTCCCTCAGAGACTGTTCTACATGGAAACCCCAGTCTGCAGAGCCTGAGCACAGGCTGCAAGTCAGCAAAGTCTGTGTGGACCAATGACTGCCCTTTGCTTCAGTGAAGCTGCCCGTGTATCACACTGGTGGTGGGAGGTTTGTGCTGAAGGGGAGCACAGAAGACCAAAGGTTTCCTGCAGCTGAAGCACTTTCCCACCATGGGTTGGACATCCCTGCAAAGGGCTCTGCGCTGGCAGTGGTGTGCTGTGAGCTGGCCTACACGTGTGAGGTGCCTTGTGTGAGCCTGGGGAGGATTGCAAATGGCCTTCATGATTGTGTTCCACTTCCCAGTGGAGGAGGTGAGCCCAAGTCAGGTGCCACGTGGACCCTCACTTCATGGAAAAGAGGCTTCTTTAACTGTAGATGAACCGATGATCTTCGGGTGACTTTGCTTGACTGAGGCAAGAGTGTCCTTCCCACAGAGCATGCATGTCATTTCATCCCATAGGCACTTACTGGGGTCATTTCTCCATTCATCCTACAGGCTTGATCACATTCTGTTTGTTTGCAAGAGCTGAGCTAATGCTGCAGGTACTCCCACCCTGCAGCAGCCGGGAGGCAAAGCCTTCATTTCAACCTCACGGGGAGATGTTGGTGTTAACGTGTCGGAAGTCAAGTTTGCGACGGGCTACGGTGTGAGCACAAGCAGTGACTGTGGCTCAGCTGCTGTGCTGTGACTGGGTTGCCTGTTTGTACACCAAGAAGAAACCTAAACTCCGTTTCCCAGTGGTCGAATGGTGCTCAACATGGACAACTAAAATAGCCTAGATTTGAAAGTTAATTGAGATCAACATAATTAAGGCTAGAGTAGTTGTGAATATGAGTATCCCCAACAACATTTGATGCAGTGTAGCAAATTTCCCCTTAGTTCAGGCCTTTAGTTAATGGAGACTAAATTTCTTGTTTGACAAGCGCTGAGCTGGTGACCTGCCCGTGGTCTCAGGGCAGCTCCCAGGGGGTTAATGCACAGCTGCTGCTCAGCAACGGAAAACTGGCAGCAAGGTGAGAGAACAGGGCACTTAACTCAACGAAAGAAATCCCTGACTGTGTTTTGTCAGGGTAATCCCTCGTGCTTTGGTTGAGCCGTATGGCAGTGCTTCCTTTTGCAGCTCATCCCCAAGGCACAGACGATGTCAGTCTCCCACTGGAAAATCAGCTGGTGCACTGCTGAACTGGGTGGCAGTGTGAGCACAGCAGGTTGTCGCACAGTTCGTCCCCAGCAGTCAGTGGTGCTGTGCTTTCATCACTCAGGTCTTGCCAAAAGGAAGAGAGGAGCACAGAGGTGCTGGCTGGTGGTCAGGGCTCTCTCAGTTCATCACCCTCCATCCTCCCTGTTCCCACCATCTGGGGGAGCTGAGGAGACCCTGCCAAGCCTGTCCATCATTGAAGGGTAGCGTCTCTCCCTCGCAGAAGAGCAGCCACTGAGGAGGCTGCAGCAGCAAGAACACAGCTTGGGGACCTGAGCCAGCCCATGATTGCATCGAGGGATGGGACTTCCTCAGTGCCTCCATGTCCTCTGCCACCAAGTTGAGGGCAGTATCTCCCAAGCCTCTGTCAGGTGAACCTGGCTGCTTCCCATGGCCTCTGGAGAACACCTTTTCTTGCCTTCAGCTCGGAGGGAGGTTGGGGATAGCATAGATGCACCTCAGCCCGGGAAGCCTTACTGTAGGTTTTGTGGGGAAGCACATTGTTCGGCCTGGAGTTTCTGGATTTTGTACATTGCTCAGCCTGACCCACTGCTGAGCTGGCAGCCTGTCCTCTGTTTGCAAGAGCAGCTGAGAGATTTTCTGTGCTAGGTGAATGCCCTCCCAGCTCTGAAGGGGTTGTTCATCCCTCTGCTTGGTAATGCTTTTTGCACTTGTGTTTTCTTCTGAATCAGAGTTTGGTGGTGCAAACCACTCGGTCACTGCTACTGAAATTCAGGCAAGCTGGAGAGCCCACACCACATATACAGGTAAGGTGGTAAAAGGAGCCCTTTCTATGACCTTTGTAAAGAGAAGTGCCAGGAATTGGTTTCCACTCTCTCAAATCATGAGGACATGTGAATGACTAACAGAGGGGAGATGAGAAGGGACAGGAGTCTCCTGGAGGCCTGGAGCAAACACAGTATGTTTTCATTCTGGAGAGAGTAACTTGTGCTGTGACTGCGTGGGAAATAAGGAGTGAATTCTTCACCTTGACTTCCCGATTGTACTGGTGAAGCCTTCCTGGATGAGGCAAAGCTGAACAAATGTGATTAGTTTGAATCCAACCTACCTTTTCATTGTACTCTGATGCAAACATGAAACAAGTTGTACAGCGCTGGCATGATCTTCAGCCTGCTAATTTTTTCAATATTTATTTTACATTGTTTCAGATGCATTTAAGGGAATATAATTTATTCACCACCCATCTGGCATCTTTATCCGAGCTTAATATTCATCTGTGGTTTGAGTGAAATGAATATTTCACACTTTAAATTATGCATGCATATTATGTAGGATGCCAGCACTGCTGGCATCTCAGGCTCAAAGACCTGTGCAGTTACCTGAGTCTCACCCATTTTTTGGTGTCTTCTAGAAGGTGATGGGGAGTTTTGCTGGCCTGCCAGAGAGCCGTGCCTGGCTGCAGCAGACCGTGTCCTGTAGGATGCGGATGGGGAGGCTGGCAGAGCTGACCTGAGCTGGGAACTTAAGAGCCTCCTCCTTGAGCACCAACCGTGAGCCCTTTGCTTTCCCCTTCAGCAACAGTGGGCTTTGCTGCTCCTCTCCCACCTCCATTTTCCCCTGGTTAGCAATTTCCTGACTGTGCTTTCTGGGTTTTATTCTCCCCTCTCCCTTTCTTCCCTTCTCCCCCCATGAGCATGGTGCTGCTCCCTGGCAGTTGCCATAGGGATAAGAGCCTTATCTCTGCCTCTGCTTTTCTCTTCTGCCCCTCTGGCTGAGCCAGCTGCATCATCCCAAATGTGCCAGCCTGCCCTGCTCCCTGCCACGTGAGCAGGCTGTCCTGGAGAACGATGAGCTGAGTACCCCTGTCCCGGGATGGATGGCTGAGCCATTGTGTTGTACTTCAGACTCCCAGGAAGTTGCACTGATTGGTGCAGGGCAGTGAAGGACGCCGAATCTCCAAGTCATCCTATGGCATGACTGGACCCAGAGTTTCCGCTGGCTCTTCCCAGCTCTGTGCCTTTACGTCTCAATCCACCTTCTACCTTCAAGCTGCCAGGGACCCTGATCTCCTTGGGTGCAACGGCCAGAGCAGAGTGCCAGTGCCTGAGAACTCTGGAGTGCCATGAACCCCTGCTGGGTGGGGTGTGCAGGAGAGAGGCAAAGAAGGAACAAGGGACATCACCAGGGTCAGTCCTTTCATTTCCCTCCCTCAGTGCCCTGGCTGTGACTTCAGGTTGCTGCGATCTGTAGCTGACTCACAGCAGCACTGAGAGATTCAGTGCTGATGAGTGGCTGAGAGATGAGAGGTAACCGGTTTTTCTCCCAATCTAATCTCACACCCCAGGGAGAAGAGACCATGTGGAAACAAAGCAAAGTGCTGAGAGTTAATGTCCTCTGCTGACCTCATGAATATGATTATCTGAAAGGATAACTTTTTTTCTTGGCAGCTTTGTGCATGCTGTTCTGGGTTCAAAATGATCAATATGCCTTCAAGAAGCTTATCCTAAATCCTTCTGACAAATTATTAATGGAAGTAATTCGAGCAGTCAAACTATACAGAAAACTTAGATTTTTTCCTGTTCAAAAGCTTGGCTGCTGGGAATGCAGTATGCAAGACATTAATTTTGCCTTACACTTCCCCAGGAAGATTTTCTGGCAGAGGAGAAGCTTTGTTCTTTTGAAGTGCAGTAGAAGTAGCAACACGGCCACTCCAAACTGAGTCTAGATTTGATCAGGTGCAGATGGAGGTATGGAAGAGCCTGTATTTTCCTCCTGTGTTCAGAGACATTTAGAGGAAATGTGTCTTTATATGGCAAAAATGGACAGAACTTCAGAGAACCTTGAAAAGTTCAGAAAAGGGAGTGTATTTGAGCAGTTTCTCAAGCACCGCAGGATGAAACCCGTCCTGCTTCCACCTGCATTGCAATAAAGGAGGGAGATTATGAACTGAGTGATACTCCTAATGTGCAGTACCAGTTAATTGTTGGATGTTACAGAAAATATTCTCTTTGTCACCTTCAGTAGGGCACAAGGGATTTGACTAGAGGTGGAACCACAGAGAGATGACTCTTCCCTGCAGAGACTGGATGGAAGAGGCTTTGGCAGGGTAAATTAGATGCAGGACAAAGACCTTCTGATCGCAGCTGGTTTCAATGGGCTTATTTGAATGGGAAGACTCTGAGCTGAGGGCAAACTCTGCTGATGACTCAGAGTCGTGTATTGCAGTAATGGAATTGTAGGGTTTTTATTTTCAGTACTTCTGAGATTTCCTGTTCCCTCCTGACACCACTACTAAAATGCTAAAAGATCTGAAGGGATGGAAAACAGCCCACTTGAGATGTTTGCTTTCCTGCTGAGCAGCCACTAGCAGGGCAATTTTACCAACCAGTCAGAACCCTCAGAAAATTTTGCTGCAACTTTGTAAAATCTGACTCTGTCCTTCTAAAGAGGAAGCATTGCCTGTAGAGAACACACTGACTTGGCCCTCTGAAGCCTGAAGCTGAGTTTGAGATATCTCATCTTGTTTTGGGTAAGTGTCCACTTCTTTAAAAAGCCTGAATGATACTTTTCTAGTGAGGCTGGGCTGTTTCTGTTGCAAGTTCTTCCTGGCGTTGACAGTACTGTATGTTTGAGGTCCTGCCACCACAGCATCTTGATGTTGTCTGGAGAACTTGCGCTTTAACTGTAGGATACCTATAAAAATTGAAATGTGGGATGTTGAAAGTACAATACTAGTTCATATAAAAATGGCTTCTGTCATCAAGTTACTCTCCAGGACACTGGATTGTGGGTCAAGACTATTCAGCTGTGTGCCAACTGTCACTGCCTCGGGATTTCAGGCTCTTATTGCTTCTGAAGATTGTTGCTTGTCCTGTGGCTGATGGATGAGTGTTTTGGGCCTCAAAGCTGTCCCAGCAGCACTTCCGAGCCACAGGATTTTAATATGAAATAGTAAAAAAAAAAGTCACTACTTTCTCCCCCTGCTGACTAGAAGAAATAGATCCAACAGATAACAGCTTTGAGATAAGCCAGACGTGGATATGTTTCCCCAGAAGCGGAGCCTCAAACCCTGTGTTTATGGTCCCAGCAGCTGTACGAGTGCACGTTCCCTCCGGTGGGGCTGACCTGTTATCCCACGGAAGCAGCCTTTGACTCCAGAGCCTGTCTGGTGCCCGGGTGGCTGCAGCAGCACCGTGGTGGGAGTGACAGGTTTAATGTTGTTACAGCGCTGCTGAGCAATGTTGCTGGAGCTGAAATAAAACCGAAGTGGATGAAGCCAGCAGCTGTGCTGGCTGGGTGAAAGATGTTCCAGATGTCCTGATCACTGTGTAATTTCCAGAAATATATCTGCATTTCTTTTCCCACAGTATTCTGAAAAAAGCTGCAGGGCAGCAGCAAGAGACACAGGTGGCCAGCGGCTCCAGCACACCCCAGTCCTAAGGGGAAATCTAGTCTGAGCACATAAAAGTCTGTCTGTGTGCATCTGTGTCAGAAGCAGACACCGAATTTTTCACTTCTTTCTCATGCCAGAGAGGCTGCCTGCTCACCTGGCTCGCCATGAGCATTGGGGAGTCTCTGGGGCAGCCTGAGCACCAGCTTGTTGAGGCCTTGTTTTGGGAAACTCATCGTGACCTCACCTTTGCGGGTTGTCATGCTTGTGGTGTCAGTGCCCCCACCATGTGGTGCTTATGGACAGGGCCCAGCCCAGCTCTGTGGTACTGTTATCCTGGCTGGATTAGCATGCACAGCATCTGCTTCTTCCAGAGACAGATCAGAAAGCAAATGAGATGAATACGTCCCATATTAACACATCATCAGTAACCAAACATACAAAGGAAGGCTGGGGGTGACTTCAGTGGAAATCATCTGACTGAAGCCAAAGGTGCTTAGAAATTTCCACTACTTCTTCTTGCCAAGATATTGTTTGCAAAAAAAAAAAAAACCAAAACCAAAAGGTTGCATTTTGAGCATAAACTCGGCCTTGCTTTAGGGTCGGAGAATCCCAGAAGTTTTTCTGTGTGTTTGGTTGTTTGTTTCTCCTTGCACTGATTTCCTGGCTATTCCTGCTTGAAAGCTTTACTGGACAATGACTGAATCTTTTTGGCTTGCCTGACAGAAAGCAGATTATCACATGCAAAATATTTCCCGTATCACATTTTGCAGACAAACCAGAAAAGAATTTGGATGCTTCCCTTCCCCTGAATGTGCCCCCAGATCTCATGGGCCATCGTATTCAAAAGATGTGGCAGAAGCCTGCGTTGCAGTGACTCCAAAGAAGCCTCAATGAGCCATCTTTAATAAAGATTGGGCCGTACTCCAAGGAGAAACCTGAGCTGTGCTGCCTTTGGGCACAAAAGTTGTGATGGTTCTGTTTCATGAAAGGTCCCATAACAGTGTTTGTGTGACCAGGTGTGCAAGGCTCAGCATTGATGTTAAACGGACCCTTTGCACACAATGTTTTATGCCCGAAAAAACAGTGTATTCAAATGCTGATTGTAACAATAACCTGTCTCCTGCCACAAAAATAGTGAACAGGATGCTGGATCAAAGCCATCTCTTGGACCTGATTACTTACAGTTTTCCTTATTTTGAGACCACTGCGTCTGTGCACTCAGCAGCTGGATGTCCATCACATAAATAAAGATTCTGGTGCTGTTTCAGGAGCTCTGCTCAGCACTTGTTTCCCAGAAGAGGTCCAAGGCAAAGTGTCGGTGACCTTGAGGTGTCACCTAACCCCAAAAGCTGAGATCTTTGGATTATCAGTTTCTAATGGAATATTGCAATGAGGTACTGGGAAATGAACCTGTTTTAATTCTAAGGATCCATAAAATCTTGATGTCTGTCACTAGGCTGGGCCATGCTGTTTGTTGGGTCACCACGATGTCTAAGCCTGCTCTCTGTGGCAGACTTCCTCACTAGAGCAGAGAGAAGTCTTGTCCCGAGGTCTGGACCTCTCTGGAGGCCTGAGAGTGTTTGCCCTCAGCCAGGGGGGTGGCTGGGCAGAGGCGTGGCCTGGGAAGCCCCATCTGCCATCAGATATCCTCGGCTCAACTCGTGCTGAATGAAGAGTGCCCTCGTGGCCGGGGCAGAGCTGGGCTACAAGCCCTGGGCTTGTGCACAGAGCAGGCCAGGCCTGAGGCTTGGTGAGCTCAGATACGCTCCTGGGGCTGGCCCTCATCCTGCAGCTCCGCGGCTGCAAAGGGCACATTGCACCTGCCTCCCCACGCAGGGCTGGCTAGGCTCAGGTCTGAGGCCACTGGGATTGGAGTAGGAGGCTGGTTCTTCAGAGGCAGCATCTGTTCTTAGCTCTGTCTCAAAGTTTTGTGCAAATTCTCTAGCAAAAGGAAAGTTTCACGAGGAAAGTCTAAACACAAATCAGCAGAGGTGGTAAAAGGGAATGGGTGGGAGAGAAACTTGCTCACCTCCAGTCAATTTAATTATATGTTGTGAAGAAAAGGGATTTTGACTATGCCAGTCAAGTATCCCCAGAAGAACAGAACTATCTGCATGTTTTATCTTCAATAGCACTGGGGTTTTTTCACTTTTCTATAGGGAATTAAGCTGCTCCTTCGTGAGGTGGATCTGGGGCAGTGTGTGCCTGTGTCCCAAATTCCTGGTAAGGGGAGAGGAGTTATGTAACTGGTACGAGGAGATCAAAACTCCTGCTGTGCTGGGCTCACTCAATAAAAATGGTATCGGGGGAAAAGACACGCCAGAGTAGGCTTAAATAAACAGCACAGAGGCAATGGACCTGAGTGACACAGGGAAGGGTTACAGGGAAGACACAGTAGTTTTAGTTGTGATTTAAGAGTTTAAAGGAGCAATGGCAGATTAGGGGTAAATCCAGTGTTCATCTGTATGTCACAAACAGCTGATTATTTTCATTAGAAAGTTTTTTTCTTTTACTTTTGTTTTTTTTTCTATCCAATCTTAGCTGTCTGGTGTGAAATCTGGCAGTGTGTGTTGGATCAGAGCACGTTCCCACTGAAACCCAGTGTAAAGGCTTCCAAAAGCTTGTCAGTTTTCCAGGGTCTAGTGAACAAATATTTGTCAAACAGATAAGCTTTTACAGCAACTCATTCTAAACCATCGAAGTTATTTCTTGGAAAAGATAAAATTTGTTAAGAAAAGAAACCTTCTTAAATTTTCCTAACAGATAGCAGTCCAGTGACAACTAGCCTCCTAAATGCCCAGCATAAAAGGGAAGAATAGCATGGCATTTGATTTCCTGAGTGCTAAGAAACTAGCTAAGAACAACAAATATTGTCCCTGTTTGATTTGAAATGGAGCCACGCACATGCTGGCGCTCCTGTGTAGTCCCTGCAGTTCTGCAGAGTTTTCCCACCCTGCTTGGAGCCTTTGCACAGGCAATGTGTGTGTGTGTGCCTCTGTAGATATTTGGGGCTACCCAAAGATTTTCCCACTGCTCACCTTCCCCCATTCGTGATGTAAATATAGATGGGCTGTAGCTCCTTTCTAAAACCTGCTTAGTTTTACCAGATTTTTAAAGAGTTATTCTGTTGTATCTGAAAAACAAGAGGAAGACTATAGCCTATCTTATATTATTCGTGTGCACGCTACTTTTTGGCTTTCTCGGAACTTGGTGTAACAGAGATTTCATTGCTCAGATCTCCCTCTCTTCCTCAAGCCTAATAAAAGGCAGCTATAAATCAGCCATGTAGTGCTTTCACAATGCTGGGGCACACACAAGAGGGGGTCTGATGGGCAAACGTAGCTGGTAAAAGGCCAGACTAACTTGAAGGAATTCCAAGTTAAACAGAGACCCTTTAACGAATTTCCATTCTGCTCTGACGAGGTTAGAGCAGGATGTGTGAAGGGCAAAATAATCTCTCAGCACTCAATAGGAGCAGAAGGTCTATAAACTCTGGAGGATCATTGGCGTTTCTTGCTCTTTGCCTCCCATTTCTGGTCTGAAAATTGTCAAGGCCCCAGTCCCTTCAGAGCCTCATCACTGCACAAAGGCACTCTTCCCTGGCAGTCTTAGCTGGCTTGGGAACAGAAGGATCCACTGGAAATGTCCCTGGTGTCCCTCAGTGGTGATATGCTATTTTACACTGTTTGCAGTGTCTTAATGTTCCCTGTGAAAATGACAAAATGCCCACCTTTGTTAAATGTCAATGTTTTCAGAGGTGTGGAAAGAGATATCAAAGTATGTGGGGAGATAGGAAAAAGAATGGTGCTTGCTTTTCCCTTTAGGATTGGGATACCTGAGTCTCACAGAGGTGTTCCGAGTCCTACAACGGCTTGGAAATGAAAACCAGGGCTGGAAACAAAGGCTTGGCTATAGCAACAGTGCAGCTGGGAACGCTCATTGCAAAGAGTGTGTGTCATTATGGTGCTGTGGAAAAACTCTTCAGTACCTCTACTACCTTCCAAGAACTCCTGTCTTCCTTCCCTCCTCTTGGCACGCTCTTGCAGTCTGCTGCTAGGAGGCCTTGTGCATCCTGCTTTGTGTTTGTTCTCCTACTCCTGGCCCTTGGTTCTTCCATCAGCTGTTTTCAAACAACCTTTCATGCCAATCTTATACACACTGGACATCTAATTTTTGAGAAGAAATGATCCCCGATGCTTTTCTGACTTGCACTGTAACACATTTTTCTTAAACAGCAGCTTGGTTTTAAATCTTCCAAAAGTGATGTAGCACTTGGAAAAGCAGCCTCATTTGGGCCTCCTTTACCTGCCATTTCACATTTCTGTGATGAGAATGATAAGTAAAATCACATTTCAAGGTCTTTAATCATGGTCTGAAGGTAAATACCAAGGAGTCACCCTCTGCATTTCCCTCACATCTTAGCAGGAATACTTGGTTCCTGTGCATGTCACAATTTCTGTGCCATACCAGCTGCTGCCTGGTTGTTACTGAAATCACAGTAGAGAATTGCTTGGCTGGAGGTAAAGCTGAGCTGTGATGTGGTAATGTGTCACTCTGAGTTTCATAGGGGAACCCTTGATAGAAAGCCCTGTTCAGCAGTGTTCTCAAAATTTGCTTTAGGAGACATTCTTGTTTTCTTTTTATCAGCTTGAGAGGAGACAACTTATGAAGAATTTGCACAGGAACTCAGACTCTCAGCCAGTAAATATTTGCATGCTCCCAAGTAGAAAGCAAACTGGCCTTTGGCTGAGGGGTTGCCTGTGACAGGGACAGAGTTGTGTGGAGTGCTGAGCTGCTGGGGAGGACCTCTCGGCTCTGCAAGGCTTTTAGTTCAGCTGGGCGAGTAGCCCTGTTGGCCAGCGAGGTTTCATTATATGGAAACTTGAGTCTGTGACCAGCTGAACACATGGAGCTCTTGGCAGTGAATATAAATATAAACACCCTGTACAACTGGCCAGTGACTCCCTGATATCTTTCCTGGAGATTTCTTACCAGAAGAGCCTATTCACGTTGCCTTCCCCAAGGAAATTTGATCCTGTGCATCTTTAATCTGCTCGTCTGGAACTGTGACGTTCAAGGAGATCAGCTGTCTTTAGACAGATCTGTATATGCCACTTCTGTGAGTATTTTCTATGCGCATTTTAAAATCACCTAGCAGGAAGAGCAGCATTTTCTCCTTAAACCCACTGCCCAACAACAGATTGAGAAACCAGCACACTGAAAGTCCAGTGCTTCACCTCTGTCTCTCTAATATAAGTAGTGCAAGATTTTCTGTGAAACGGAACGAAGCTTAATTACTGAACCTGTGTTACTTCTGTACTTCAGCTCTACCTACCTTATGATAGATTGCCACAGGTTCCTCCTGGGCCTGGCCTGCCACTTCATTATAAGTTTGGCTGCCAGCATGGTGGAAGGGCAAGGAAGAGGGTTGTAGCTGAAATAAGCCAGACAGCAATTAGACAAGCAGTGTTGCTGACCAGTGTCACTCCTCATACCTGCTATTACTTCTTGATGTTATGGTGTTCTGAACAGTTCCAGAAGAGAAGAAGAAAACACCAAAGTCCCAGGGAAACAAAGGAGTTTGACTCTCTGTCTCTCTCTTCTGAGAAAAAGAGCCAAGAGCTGGGAAATAAGCAGGAAGGTGCTTTCCTCTGCTCTGCAGCAGCAGCTGCTATCTCCATGTCCTTGAACACAAAAACTGCTTTGAAAAGTTCGTCTGGCTTTTTTTCCTTTCTCTCATACCCAGTTTTAAAGACGCACGTCTGGGCCACGTCTGGGCATAGAGCAGGCGATAGGGGACACACATCATAAAGTCACTCCATGAAATCATGCCTGCAGGACATGATGGAGATGTCTGGTCTAGCTCTGAGTAGAACAGCTTGAGCATTAGAAGCTGTGATGGGCTGATCATACCAAGTGATTGCCCTTGTTTGGACACCTCAGGTGGTTCATTGGGACCTATTTCTCCGTTTCTGACCCGTTCTCCACAGCACTGTCCTGTCTCTGTAACCACACGTTTCTTTGTGCTTGGAATAGCAGAAGGGTGTTTGGTTCAGCTTATGGCTCATAAAGCACAGAGATCCTAGACCCAAGGATTCTACTGTGATAGCCATAAATGTTCTTACTGGAAGCCACATTAAACCAAAGGTTTTCCATGTGTTTGAGGTGTGACTGTCTGGCTCTGCTTTTAGGTTCAATATGAGCACAAGTCCTAACCTGCTACTATGTTGTCTGAAAACAACCACCAGAGACTCTTGGGTGGATGCCAAGAAAGGTCATCGCTCACTGTCTTGAAATGCAAAGCCAAAGTGGGAAGGTATGAAGGTATGTGATTGCCAGTGCAACAGTGATAACATGGAGTTACAATCAATAAAAATGTACTCATGAATTGCTTTTTTGATGGTTGCATACATGCAACATCCATGGGATGCCAGTAACTCCTGAACATCTAACTTTACCTGTGCCCAAGGTAACCAGACTTTCTGTGACTTCTAACTCCCAGCAGTGTGGCAAATGCAATTTGAACCTTGCTAGGTCATGGGCAATTTGCATTGTTCGATCTTATCAGACACAAGTGTGAGGCTAAGATCCAAAAAGAGTGATGATTTCATCCTTTAGATACCAAAGCTAAATATTCCAATCTTGTGAGGAAAAGAAAAAAAGACACCATTTTCTATCTTGTGGGATGTTGTTGGTACTTTTTCTGTCTCCTACCTGAACTCAGGCACCTAAGGATTACATTTTTCTTGTTGACTCCTTTTTCTCAGCTGAATTTACAGCATCTGTGCCGAGCCCTTACAGCTTGGTCCAAAATCTGCACAAAAGGATAAAATATTTTTAGAAAACTTCTTTTTAACTTTAATGCCTGTGGTGTCTTTTCAGGAAGAATTTGCAGTGATTTAGTAGCATGACCACTATATAACATGCTATAACTAGCATGACCTACCTAGCTCTGTAGAGAGATGTAATAAAAAGTAAAGATAAAATTGCATGGTCTTGGGAAAAAGAAAACAGAATACACAAGAAGGCTGAGAAAACTTTGTTTCTTCCCCATAATATCAGCTGGTTTAATAAGAAACATAATTTTTCTAAAACCTCAGCCTTGGTTATAATCGCTGCAGCCTTACAGAACAAGACACACATTACAGTAGGATGTCTTGAAACCCCCTTTTCTTTGTTTATATGTAGTATCCCTGGGAAGAAAGAAACTTGACCTTCATTTACAGATGAATCATTGATTAAGTATCTGAGCAACAGTTAAAAAAAAAAAAGGATAGAAAAAAGAAAGAAAGAGGCACAGCAGATAGGTTGATGACAAGTCCAACAGCAGAGAGCAGAGTCTCTCCTGCCAGGTATGCGTCATTGTAACGTCACTCTGTTGTCCCCCCAAAGGGTCAGTGTGGTTTGTAGATGTACACAAATATCGGGGAGTGGCAGACTCTCTTACAAATACAGCCCCTCTCACCTCTTTGTTCTTGGTACCTGTCAGCCAGGATCACCAGAGTATAACGAGCCCTTTCAATACCTTCATTTTCCTCTTCCATTTTAGGGTCGTCTTTTTAAGCCTTCTTTTGGTTTTGCTGTAATGTGATGCTAATTCTATTATAAATCAAAATGTTGACAGGCGTATGCTTCCTCTGTAGGTTTAGAGCTTGTGGGTGAATAACATGTCTGTGTGCCACATTTAGCTTTGTGCTTTGCTGGAACAGTCTGTTCCAACACATCAGTTTTTTTCTCCTAGACCTCACCTTTCTGGCCATATGAAATGCAAGCTGCTTGCTATTTCATATCTTGCTCCTTTATAATGAGCTATTTTTTTTCCTACACTGTCTTCTTCCTACTGCCCCACCTTTTCTACATCTCTGTGATCCTTTAAGCAGGAAAGGGATCTATCTCTTCAAGCCAAGTGCTGTGCTCAGTTGCTGATGTGTATTTAGGGTAACTGTGGTGCCCTAGGGGCCCAGGGTCCCTGGAGAAGACCATGGAGACCAAGGAGATGGTCATGGTTCCCAGGGAACTGAGAGGCATTGAATTTGCATCCTATGTTTTGATGCCAAGCTCTGGAAGGAGAGCCTAGGCATTTCTTAATGTTTCTCTTTTCTTGTAAAGCAGGAGCTGCAGTTGCCATGGATATGTTTTGAGATCTTAAATGGAAGGGGAAGAGGTTGAGAAGGCACGTGCCATGGTGCAGCCCGTGCGCTTGGACCCCAGTCTCTTCAGGAGCTGCAGCCAGGTAGACTCAAAGTCAGCAATGTGAAGTCCCAGCCCATGTACGGAATGGACAGAAGGAACCTGGACAAACAGCAAAGAAGGACTGGTTGAACATGGTTTGTGAGTGCCAACCAGCAGTGGATGCTGCTGAAGAATCAGGAGTCAGTGGACCTGCTGCTCAGCAGCAACATGCAAAGCTACTCCTACATCAGTCCTGTGCTGGGAGCAGACCCCAGTCCTTGAGCTCCACCCACTGCGTGCTGCTACTGGAGCAGAGAGCAGAGTCATGTAAAAAAGAAACAGCACATCTGAATTTCCTCTCCCTATTTATAATTCTGTTCAAGGGAACACAACATTTTTCCTGGAAAGGAACCATCTTAAAACTATTGGGTGGAATAAGAAAAGTGCATGGGTGCTTTCCAAGCTATCTCCAGATTCAAGTGTTGATGTGAGAATAGATTTGGACTAAAAATACCCATTGATTTAATTTTTGGCAGACAAAAAAAAGGCAGCTACCTGAGGGGCTACATAGGTAGCTGGGGCTCTTGAAGAAGTGCCTGCAGATTTGATCTGGGATTTGTGCAGCTGGCTAGACCATCAGAGGTGTACATATTACTGCATTTTTCCCAGTAACACCAGACTTTTTGGTGCTTAGTGCTCTTCTGTAACGATGTTTAAAGTTGATGTAGAATGAAAAATGCCCCAAGTGCCAATGATGACTCCTTGCTTTGGAGGGTATTGACTGTTAGCCCAGCCCAGGCCACTGGTTTCAGATGAGCCTGGAAGGTTTCTGTTTTAATTCAGAATTGTGCCTCCTTTGGCACAAATCATTACAAAAGACAGTTTTCTGTTGGAGAAACACACAGTCCCTGGCATCCTCTCCTAAAACTCTGCCTGTGCTGATCTTTCTTCTTTTCTTCCATTACCATGCATATTAGACAGGCGCTTGAAACACTTGGGCTCTCACTCAGCGACCTATCCTGGAATCCTTTAGGATTGTGGTGCTTTGGGAAGGACCAAATCACTTAGGGGTCCTACAGACACCATGTGTCCCTGTGTGCCTCTCTCCCCCATCCACCCAGTGTCCTTTGTGATGGGCTCCAGCCATTGCTGCAGCAGCACCTGGTGCCCCAACCCCCCCATCTCTGTGTGCTCCCCTGGGCTGTGCAATGGTGACATCGGGGCTGGGTTCATCTCACAGCTGTAACTGCGGCCACGGCTGGTTTAGCATCTCCAGCATCACCACCACGTCCCAAAGGCAGGGACCCCAGCATCTGGGAAGGCTGAGGATCCTGACAGCTTGGGCACTGATGACCCACAGAGACTACCAGGACCTAGTCACTTGGGGATGTTAAGGACCCCACTATCTGGGGCACCCACCCCACCTCTGGGGACTCCATGTGTATCTGCTTCTAGAAACACAACATTGCAAAGAAAAAGTGGTCTTAGTAAATATTTATCTGAGTGCCACGTAGAGTATGTATTTAAATTGACTCACTGCATTCAGTAATAAGTTTTGCCAGCAAATGGACAGTCTTCTGTGTGAAATAGTTCAGTTCTAACAATTAAGGATCTGTCAGATTTCCACCAGATGAATAGTTATTTAATTAAGTGAGGATATATGTCCTGCACGACGTAATACATAATAAAATTCTTTTCATGAATATGTGAGCTAAGATTAAGGCTGCTAATTTAATCACTGACAGCAGAGTCTCTCTGTGTGGAAAATAATGCTTTTGCATTGACACATTAATTGTTGCTAATTTTTCCATGCAGTTATTTTCCATGCAGAGATCCAAAAAACACCATTTTCCTGGAGGCAGGAATAAAACTGCAAAATTTTAGAGGAAGCTGGGCAGGGAGCTGTGGTTCTGACTTTCTGACAGAAAAAAAGAGTAATTTTGGAGCGGAGCAGAGTCTGTGACTTTTTATTGGAAAAATCAGTCAGGTGGAAAACTCTTGTTCAGTCATCCCAGTTGCCTCAGCTGCTTCTGAACATCTTATTTCCCAATGCCCAGTACCAGTTTCAGGTGTTTGGGGGATAATTGTGGCTTCTCACTGGCCAGTCCTGCACATCCAGCACCCTGATTTCTCCAAAACAGACTGTATGGTTTTGTATGAGTGCTGCATCTGCTGCATGTTAAGTTAATATTGTGTGTACCGGTGTCAGGAGACAGAAAGAATAAACAGCCTCCAAGCAGACAGAAGGCTATATTTAGGTCTAGGCTGAGTATGCCCTCTGCCTGCCAAATGCAAAAAATCCAAACCCAAGTGCCTTTTAGTTTCCTGCTGGAGACTTTCATACAGTTTTTTCCTCCCTGTGTTTTAAGACTTTTAAGACCTGGTTTCGTCCTTGTGTCAGGCAGCTGCTCTGTGACAGCCCCAAGAGCACATGGTGTGACTTCCACGCCGTCAGGGCCATGGGGCACTAACAAGGGCCCTCCCTGTCCCTGCCCAGCCTCTCCTGGGGCCTCTCCTCAGCCCGGCCATGGGCCAGAACCCCACTTGAGGGGGTCCCCATCCCGGTGCTGCCATAGGAAGCTGATCTCCAGCTCAGTGCAGCCATGGCTCTGCCAAGCCCAGTTCCATCCCCAAGGCCCTGCCCAGCCATTCTGAGACTGTGTCTGATCCTTGGTTTCCTGCACCAAGTCTGAACTTGACCCTAGGGGTACATCCTGGCCTGGCCTTGTGCTATCCCCATGCCCAGGGAGTTGCTGGAGCAGCTCCCAGCTGGTCCCTGGCTGGGGTGGTAGGATAGGTCCCTCTGGGAACACCCACTGCCTCTGTCATTCCCAGCGCCCTGACACAGGTGGTGCCCAACCTTCCAAACACCACCACAGAAAGACCCCTTTCACCATTTCAGCTAAGAAAGATTAATCCAGAAAGGACTTGGGCTAAAGTGTACACGAAGGACTTCTATGGTTCCTGTTATGATTTTTCACCAGGAGCACAGGACTCCCCTTTGAAGAGGCAGTGTGTCTTTGGGAAGCAGCCTCTGTCACAACGGAATATAGAGGTCCTGAGTTAGATTTAAATGAAATGCACTGGATATCACAGAGAAATCCAGCTGTGGGACTCAGCATGGGCTAAATTTATCCTGTTCTCTGCACTCTGCTGCACTGTGGTTTAGAGGTTTGACAAATGGTCTACAGGTCTGAATATTTCAGAAACAGCCTGGCATTAATCCCAGGTTCAAATAGGAAGTAAAGCCTGCCAAAAGACATTGGGAAAAGAAAAAGAACTGCTTGTCACCAGCACTTAGAGGACTTTAGCCTTTCAAGAGGAGATTCTGAGCTCCTGATGAGAGCAGACTTCCATAAACTGCATTCTAGTTTTACAATTGTATAGCCAGGCTGGATCTTTTGTTCCCAGATCTTCTGAAGCTGCTAAAAAAATCAGTTATTGAAAGCCTCTTTTTTCTTCCCTTTTGCCAAGACTGATTCTCCTCAGTAACGCTGAGCCTGTGCACACTGCTCTATCAGGAGGGAAACGGCAAGTTATGATGAAAAGGAGAACCACAGCACATACCTTTCTGGGGAAGACAGTTGAAAAGATAGGAGAGCAATTTCCCCTTCTAGATATTGCTTCCTTCCCTGTGCAAACCACGTGTAGATATGAGTGGAAAACCTCCTTATCCATAAGCCCAAACTGTTTGGAAACACGTTGTAGCATGAAAGTCAGATTTCTCGGGTCCCATTTAATGCCCAGCACAAAGTAATGCTTCGGGACCTGCTGTTTCAGAAAAGGATGGTTTATTTTAAATGTTTCAGTGCATAACTGTGCCTCACTGGGTCATCTGTGTTTTGAATGCAGCAGGTTCTGTTGTGTGGGTACATATACATATGGTGTAGATGTTAGTGAGAGAAGCTAGGGGTGACTATCTAACTGCTTCCACTTCTCATTCCTATGGACTAGACAGACATCTGTGTCATTGCTTAACCTCAGGCTAATCATGCAGTAAATACTGGATGGTGGCATTAGAAGGTTTCTACACAACTCACTGGAGAAGTGGCAAAGAGCTTTTCCACAACCGAGTGCTTATTTCCAGTATCCAGCAGAATGCAAGTCTCCTGGATGAACTGCAAAGTCAAAACGGACTATGAGTGACCAAGGGAATGATACAATTTCTTTAGCCAGCCAGGTAAGACACAGTCTTTGATCTTGGACCGTATTAAAAATGCTGCTTTGATTTAATTGTCACTTAAATGGGTATAAATCAGGAATAGCTCGTGTAAATCTTACATCTGTACTTCACCTTCTGACAAGTCTCACGGGCTCAATGGTGATGTGATCTAATTTAAAATGTCTTTGAGTATTTATTCAGAATGAGTTTTATAGGAGTACTCTGGAGCACTTTTTGATTTGAAAGGAGAAAGTAGGTTAAATAAAAAAAGGTATTTTACAAGGAAAAGTCAAGGCAAGAACACTCAGCATGTGAAGGTCTGGTTAGACACATGCCAGCGTTTAATCCTTATTGTTCCTAATCCTTCAGGCCAGGCTTGCATCCCTGGGAGCTTTTCAGCTCTTGCTCCTGGACATACTGACTGAGAGCACAGAGCAGTCCCAGTCTCCTCATTTTGTGTTGGCTTAACAGGAACAGTGTAAAGGACAAGACGCAGCATATGTTAAAATTCTGTGCCTGTGGGCTACATATGCCATGCAGCTGGAAGGCTGCTGCCTTATAGAAGTAATAAGTCATATGGCCAAGAAACAACCATTATAATCAGGCATGTGGGCAGCCAAGTGAGTATTACTGCCAGGAGGAATGCCTACAGTACAGCAGTTGTGAAATACTGATTAAAAAGTCCTAAAGTGGCTGCTTTCCCCTGACAAGTCATTCCTGCTGAAGCAGGCATCTTTCCAGGCTAATAGTTTCTAAGTGCACTTTCAGGCTTATATGTTTTGGATGTCTTTAGCTAAAGCTGGTTTGTTCTTCCTGTCTGTATATGCAATGCCTCCTATCATAACCCATCATTTCAGCTTATCATCACCCCCCTGGGAATCTTGAGTTCCTCAACAGAACTGACTGGGAACCTCCCCTCATGCATCATTTCCTGGACAATTCAGTCAAAACCTACAAATGAGATAAACTTTCCTATGGTAAAGAGAACACCAGGTATATCAGCTGCTTTTCTTCTTTTTGACTTCTTTTTTTCTTTTTCTTTTTTTTTTTCCTTCTCTTCATTCTTATTGTATGTGAAAGGTGAGGATGAAATCTGCCTCTATCAGATACTGGCTGCTGTTAGAAATAGACATGTCTCCAGTAAGATGTTTTGGGGGATGGGGTATTGCTGGCAACCTGATCAAACCTATCCCTTTGCAATTTTTGCTCTCCTACTTTTTTTTTTCTTCCCAGTTACATGAATACATTGTTGCTCAGAAGTTTTGTTACTTATTTTAAATAAACTTTTGGTACAGTAGTACCAGCAGCCTAGAAATGAAGCGAGTTGTTACGCAAGGGTCAACAATTAATATTATATATTCTATTTAATTAATTTAGCCACTGTTAGCGCTTTATCCCAATAATATTTGATCGTTGTGAGGAAAGTCATGTTAGCAATATTTAAGATAAAACTGAAAACAGAACTTAATAACATTCCTGTTCTGCAAAACCATGCCTGCTTCAAAACAGCCTTAGGATCTTGACAGCATCTCATTCAGCACAGAAGTATTCATAGTATTGCTGTGGGCTCCTGAGAGTTATTCTGCTGCACTCAAGGGTATTATTGGTGCTAGTTCTGCCTGCATTCTGCTCAGCCCCTCGCTACCAAAAGTGTTTGTCAGACTCGTTTTGTGATGTATGTGGCCTTTTGAGGTCTCCAGTTAAAAGAAGCATTAAATCTACGAGACATTCTTAGCTGTTGACACCTACAAGACATTTTCCTAATCAAAAGAAGCAAGTTCAGAGCATGGTTGTTATTACTGCTCCTGTTCTTTTTTAAACTTCCTCATGGTAATTGTGCCAAATGTCACTGTTTGAAGAACATGAAGGAGCTGATCAAGTTAAATTCCAAGACTGCTTTGTCATCATAAAAGGGTAAGGAGTGAGTGCAAATATTCTTTATGAAAAACAAATGGAGGGCCTAAGTTTCTTTCCCTGTTTTTTCTTGAGTGGAGTAACTCTCAATTTGTGGTGGCAGGTATGAGAGAAGGATAAGAACCCTAGGCAACAATCCAGGGGAAAATGCATGCCAACACCTAAAAGTGAAATAATTGAGAGTTGGTTCCTCCTTGCACACTTAAGGCTGGAAGTTAGTGACAATTAGTGATGAAAGCCACTCTTTCCTCCAGCAGAACAATGTCCTGCTTTATTTTACTGACATTTTCTTATTGGTGTTTGTCAAGTGTCTCTTCTGGAGCATGAATGACCCTACAGCAGACAGCTATAATATCTTTTACTCTGTGCAATAAAAGCTGTTTGGCTTTACTCTTGAAGGTTCAGAGTAGAGCTTTACAAGTTTTAAAGAAATGTATAGATGTTGGTGTGTATGTCATACACACACACACACATAGCTACATATCTTCATATAAGGGCAAACTAATAGTTTATTAATGTTCTTGTGGCTGTAAATACTGATGATATAGGAAAATGTAATATGACCTTATAAAAATAGTAGTACATGCTAAAGTACAGGCTCCCATTGCAACTCAGTTGCTATTTGCTAATTAACAAAATTAAGTTTCCCAGACACAAATGGGAATTATTGAGGTTTAACTGTTATTTTGACTTTTGGTTGTTTAAAAATTTCCATGGCTAATCTCTTTATACGTATCAGATGCTCTTCAACGTTAGCTTGTATAACGCAGTGCTGAGAGCAGCTGAATTTCCTCGCTGGTGCTGCTGACTCCAAATCTCCTGCACATCTGCAGTGTGCACCAACTGCTCTGGAGCAGAGGTACCTGCAGTTGCCTGGCTTTCACTGACAGGTATACAGGAAATCAGTACTGCTATTTGATGTGATTGGCTCAGTTTCATTTTGGGGGGGGTTACAGTGGTGATCTGAGATCTCAACAGAGGTTAGACAATGTGATCATGCTGAAATGCAATATTGGACAGAAGTGAGAAATACACTTACTCAGAGATCCAGCTGTCAATTCCTCTAAAAACTTCTCTGCTGGATGTGAACACCACTGCTGGGAGCACAACAAAAAAGAAAAGTTTACGTTAGGAATTGTGCTGTCCTTAGTCAACACCTTTTTGTAACCATATCATGAACTTGAACTTGCCCTGTTGCTGTGTGAGCTCATGAATGGATTGGCAATGTAGTAGTGAGTCTTTTTTTTTTTGATGTCAAAACATTACAGTGCATTTGGAGTTGCCACTGGCTAAAGACATTTTAAGTGAGAGAGTGTGAATGAGATTAACAGTAAAGGTCCTTCCTTAGTAGGTCACTGAAGGGTGAAAAGCCTCACGCTGCCTGCCGGTGTGAACTTGGCTGTTTATCTCCATAGCAGCAGGACCGGGGGTTCCCTGCAAGGTGAACTGTTGAATGCACACACTGTGCATAGACAAGGGGGTAATTGTATGCCTGACAGAATGATCTCAAAGTACCAAGAGTTGCAATACGTGGTAGAGATGAAAGATGGAGAGAGGGAAAATGGAGACAGACCCGTAAGAGAGTGATGGCAAAGTCTCTTCTGATTAAAGATCTTGTGATGATGTGAGGCTCCCAATGGCAATGGGGTCACTTCAACCATTACCTCTTCAGGAACAGATTTCCATTCATATCCCAGCATTTGGCTCTGTTAATGGAACCTCTTTGTATGGAGCAGCTGCTTCTGGAGGGCAGGATATGTCATGCTGGTATCAGTCTTCATACCAAGCACAGTGCATGAAAAAAGCCAGTTTATGCTAGCAAAGCAAAGAGTTAAGTTCTGCTTCCTGAAGAAAAACACAAAAATGAGAAAAACTCAAACCCAAGTACATCTGGCACTTATCCCTTGGATTACAGGATATCTGAAGCATCTCTCAGCTTCAGAAACCTCAAGAGACCAATTCAGAAATTCACCAAGATGGTATTTTTCAGTGGGCCTCCATCCACTTCTCACTGTTATTTGGGGCAGAGGAGTGGTGTCCTTTTTGTTGAGTACCAATGAAGCTTTGAAGTCTCTTTCATTCAGAATAGTTAAAAAATACGGGGCCCCTAAGGTAAAAATACAGTTGGAAACTCTGTGGCCATTGGAGAACATGGCTGTGTTCCACACATTCTGCAAATATTGCAGCTGATAAGGAAGATGCAGCCAGCCCCATCTGTCAAGCTGGTTACCTTTTGCATAAAGGTGAAGAGAGCACACTTTAATATCTGGGATTTTTGGATAGGCTTGTGTCCTTCTAAAAAGCCACAAGACATCAATTGCAGTTATCACTGGAAATCTTGCAGTTTGCACAAGAAAAGCCACAGGCTTTAGGTTTATACTAAAATCATGCAAGTATTCTGCATTTTCTTCTCAAGGATAACACTCTTCACTGTCTTATCATTAAAATCTCCTGTGCTTGATGGATGCAAGAAGGCTAAATTGGTTACAGAGATCTATTTTTCTAACAGCTTTTCTTCCCTGTAAACCGTGGGGCACGCCAGTATCACCTCAAAAACATAAACATAAAATATGAATATGTGCTTGTAGATTTTATGCACTGCTTACACATCTTGTGCTAGAACTAACATGTCTTAGTCAGCTGTTTAATGTTATGTGACCCCTTGCTCTTGCATTCCAATGTCACCAGTGTCACGCTGTTAAACATTAACTTGGCAATTATTTTGAAAAGCACAACCTGACTTCATTAACCTTTTGTAAGGACACTTGTTGTTAAAATATGACGTTCGCTTGTTCTAAGCCTAACGCGGTGATGCACTTCATGCTTTATTGCTCTTAATGCTGTATTAGCAGATGCAATTCACCCTTTCATAGAGATAATGAAATCATTATATATTTATTTGGCCCTTGGGTCTAAGGTGCAAGTATACTTCAATGTTTATTATAGAAGCTAACAAAACATTATGGTGGGACATTAAATCCTTAATTGCTTTCTGTTTGGAGATGTCCATTAGCCATTACTGCTGAAAACGCTAAAAATACCAACAATGCTTCCATATCCCCAGTGAGACTGAAACTGGGCAGTTGCTCATGTTTCTTGCTAATATTCGGAGGAGGTTTCCTCTCCAAGAGTCTTATTTTCCTGAATAAT
Organism: Mohoua ochrocephala; assembly: GCA_013398855.1. Taxonomy (NCBI): domain Eukaryota; kingdom Metazoa; phylum Chordata; class Aves; order Passeriformes; family Acanthizidae; genus Mohoua; species Mohoua ochrocephala. The sequence goes on from VZTA01026202.1 coordinate 259,550, forward strand.
TGGTCTCAGCTGTCCAGTTTGGCCTCTTAATGATTTCAAATATTTTATGATTTAATAAAAGAAATTAATAAAATAAGCTTGATACCAATTTCAGCCTAGGGCTTTCTTTTCTCTCACTCTGTACCAGTAGTGAAGATGATTGCTTTTCTAGCAATAACATTCTTCCTAGGTATCTTTTCTAGGGAGTGCTGTAGAGTTCATCACTGTGCTCTGAGTTCCTCTTATTTGTCTAGGGACTTTGGGTTTTGTGGTGTTTTGTTTTGTTTTCCTTATGGTTCATGCAGGAACTAAGCTCTAGGCTAAAGATATATAAACAAAACCAGAAATTATGGGGGTCTTATCTCTTAAAGTGATTTTTCTTTATTAATTTTTGGTGCTGATGAAATCCCAAGCAAACTCCTTATTTGGTCGGTTTAGGAGAAGGAAGAGGTAAAGAAGAGACACCATCTGTCAGATGGAGAGCTTTTCCGAAAACCTTTAGACCAAACTTTAAGGGACACAGTGTAGACAGAACAGTATTTCTGTGTAGATGCTGCTCTTTGATCTTTGCTGGGATGTCCCCTGTGACAAGAGTTTGCGAGACACTGCTCTGCTGCTAGTTGTCAAAACTGGATCTGAACAACGAAATGGAGAAGGAAAAGCTCTCGTTATTTTCCTACTCATTCTTTTTCCTGTAACTCTTGTGCTCTGGCTGAGCTGGGATCACCAGTGAAACTTCTGTGCTTTGTCTGGAGATGGGCAATGCATTGACTCTGAAAATAACATTGGGGACAATTATCCATACAATGAACTCCCATAGTTAAGCCCTGGATGACAAGATTAACTTAAAGGTCACACAGCTGTGTACAGACCCCTGAGCTGGGTTTCCTTCTGGTGCCTGAGCCATACAGCTCTGCACAGGTGCACAGGTGTTTACTCATTCTAGATACATCAGAACTCCCAAGCAGGCAGAAACTAGAGAGGCACGTTATCTCTGCTGAGTGATGGTGAAACTGCTACAGGAATTCTGTATCTGCTTCTGGTAGGTTTGTTTTTAGCTTACAAGGAGTACAGACCTTGAAAAATATAAAATCTTTTCTGTCTCTCAGTCCTGGGCAACAATGTTTGTCCAGCTGCCTCCTGATTTTTTTCTGTGCAGGGTTTCCTTATCTCCTATCTTCTTGAAAGCGTCCAGTTGAAGCATGACAGGGGACTGTGTCTAGAAGGATCAAGAAGGATCTTGCTTTGAAAACATTTGATAAATCAGATTCAAATCACACTGACAGCTCTGTAACAAACCTAACTTTCTCTTCCCTTGGCCTCCTCCTCAAAGAGAAATGCCCTGAGTAAGAGTCCACAGTGCTTTGCTTAATCTGTAAGAATAACATGCAGTCCTGTTTCTTTTCAGTGTAGTTGTAAGCCATATCTCAGGACTGGAACGCCAGTTTCATTGCCTGTACACACTAGGAGGTAAGTGGCTGCAGCACACAAACAACATCATTTTTATGCATCTCATTCTGTGATTGTTGCTTTTACCTCCTAGTATTTAATGATGGGAAAGCTTTTTTTTCTCTCAGGCAAATGCTATAATGCTTGCAGGTGACTCCTTTGTGAAATAGTGTGAAACTTCCAGTGAAGTAGTACATCGTGCTGCTGGAAATGTGCACGTTTCCTGGAAGTCATTCTCCGCGTGAGACACCAGAATGTCCTCCCTGCTCTCTCTGTTCCTCCATTTCCCAACTGCATCCTGTTTGACACAGCAGTGGGCAGAGTAACCCGGGCCGATCAGGAACCAGTTGCCAGCCTCTGCTCTGGGCACGGCCCTTCAGAGGGGCTCAGTGGTGGCCGTTCACAGCAGGGCTGTGCGTGGCCAGAGAGCTCTCTGCCAGTTCTGAGCTACACTGGTGTCATTTCAGATATAAACCCTGCTTAGAAAACAATTCTCAGCAAATTGAGCTCACAAAGCGCTCAAGATTGAGACAGTAGAAATAATTTCTATGACTTCCACTCCCATTGCCAAGAGGAATCAAGCCTTCTGGAGAACTCTGAATTGATCCAGATACAGCGCTAGGGAGGCAGAGAAGGTGAATGCTGCTGGCAGCTGGGCAGAGAGCCAGCGTGCTGTTCTCTTCCAGACTTTCATGGCTGCACAGAGCATAGCATCTCCCTCTACCATTTAGTAAATTTATGACATCACCAGCTGTTACCAGGGAAACCCAGAAACTACAGATTTGGATCTTGGCAGCTTGGTATAAAGAGGAAAATATCTTGCTCTTTTGGGGGTCAGAAAGGAAAGCTGAAACAAATTCCAGAACAACTTTGAACTGGAACAAAATTGAGGTAGATCAGTAATTCCAAACCAAACAATTTACCTGCTAAAGTGACAGTGTGGTCCCTATTATGTTCCTCACAGAAAACAAACACATGGGATCAAGTGCAGGACTTGTAACTTCATGCAGCTTAAACATATCCTTCAGACATAAGACCATTACTGTTGACTTACAACTTCAGTTCTGATCAGTGAATTTAACAAGTTGCTGTCAGGGATGTGATATCCTCACCAATGATTTTTCAGAAAGTGCTGATTGCTGCTTCTTTGAGAAAGAGTTTGCTGGTGTTTCACAGCAAAGGAAGTATGTAGTGTTGAGTTTTGATAAAATGGTGTGCAAATACCATTACTGGTCTGATGAAGTATGTGCTTTTTATAGCTTTTAAAAATGTGGGGTTTGTGAGAACTGGTGTTTTCAGACATGCATTTTATGACTTTTAGGTGCTTGAGATTTTTGAAGTTACAGAAATCATATTTTTGTCTTTTAGTAGCATTAGCTGACATTTTATTTATGCTGCATGTTAAAATGAAAACACTGCTTTTTAAATGGATTATTATTTGAGTATTGAGTAGTTGAGACCCAGCCAATATGAGCTCTTGTGCAGGTCTGTTTGATTTCATTCACACTGCACAAGATGTACGGGTGAGGACTCGAGCTGAACTCAAGTCTGGAATTGTAACAGCTGCTTTGTCTTTATTCATGCCTGCAGGGCTGTGGACTGTATGTGACTGGAGATCCCAGGTCAGAAAGGTAGAGGTTGTTAGGCTCCCCAGATGTGCAGGAAGACCTGAGACAATCTGTATGGAGCGCTAAAGACCTGTGGACTCACCGTATTTGGCTGTATCTCCACTAAGGAGCAAAATTACGTCGGAAAAAATCCCCCTGATGCTAATCTGGTGTTAAATATATCCATGATGAAGGTTCTTATGTGGACACTGAGCACATTTCTAGCACTGTTCCACAGCTCTTGTCTTAAACAGCACAGGAACATGTTTCATCTGATTTGTGTCCTCCATGCCGAAACCCAGGCAAGATCTGCTTGCCAAACAAGGAGTCTCTTTCCCCTGTTTTGTTGGTGGCCTTGGATCCTGGAATTTCTATGTCACAAGAGCAGTTTGCATACAGTCTGCATCTTGTTATCTGCAGCATGGTTCAATGTTCCCTGTTGTGCCTTGTTTCAGTGGGATAATGACCAAGGAAACTGCTGAGACATGGATGGATTGCCAGGGATATGTCATGAGAAAGCTGTCCAGAGTCCTCTGCCCACATGCTGTGATGCTGGCTCACATTTCCAAAGCAGGGTTGCAGACAGAGGAGTTCATTAGCGCTCTGAAGAACTCAGCTATCTATGCAAGTTCCTTTTTTATCCTTTAGAGTGAGTCACTTGGAAAGGCTCCTTTTTTGGTCCTCTTCGGTTCGACTGCTGGTTCTTTTTGCTTGTATGCCCAGTCACAGCCCTGGGACTTGTGACTGGGGCTGCAGTAGCCATTGGGGCTGTTGTCATGGTTTATCTCTCTGGAGTGGTGGAAATATCATTTCTGTCAACTTTTCTTTTCTTTATTTTTTTTTTTAAGGACATCAAAGATGTTTCTGACAAGGAAGGAATTTAATTCTTGGGCGAATTCATGGACAACCAAGATGGAGTTCCACATGCAGACTTCCAGGTTGCAGATTTGCTCTGAAATTCCCACGAGGAGGAAAACATTTTGTTTTGTGTGGTCATTTCATGGTGTTTGCAGTCTCTGCCATGGTTTTAGAACTTGCTGCACTCCTGTGGTCTGCACATATGTCTCCAGTCCACTTTCCAAATGCTGTGTCCACTGGAGCTACTCTTAAGTGCCCACAAGGGATCAGTAGGAAGTACTTTGGCCCTGTGCACATCCCACACAGGCCTTTAGGAAAACAAATCAATATGACAAGACTGCATGAATCAGACCAATATATGATAGTTATTATTTTATATACACTGGCTCTTACAATTGTAAATTACTACAGGGCACCTTCACATTATTGCAGTGTACTTCCTACATGTGGTGCAATGGAACAGGAGGGGCAGTTTTATAGGACATGCAGGGACAGAAAGACAAGGAGCTTCAACTGGATGGGAACCCTGAAGAAGTTACATGTGAGGAGGCAGAAAATAGATCATTAAATCTGGCAACTGCACTGATGTGAGCTGGTAACACAAATGGACGCAGCACAGTTCTCTCCATTTCTTCTGGATGGCACTGTTTTGGAGAAGGTAATAAAGAAAATTTCTGCTGTGCTGGTCATATTTATGATAGATGAAAGCCCCTCTAAAGATGACGCTCTCTTGTTCTCTTTTGTGACCTTCTGATGTATGTTAAGTCTTGGTTGCTGACTAAGGTAGCAACACAGATAATCAAGCTTTTAAAGGCCCTGTTTTGTAAATCTAATAACAACATTAAGAGAAGCTGAGGTGTATTCTCCTCTTACAGTGTATCATTAAAAGAACTGGTATCATATTTTCCCTGTAAAATAGCTCCTAAAAAGTATCTGGGCTGACTTTCAGGCTCCAGTGGGATGACCATTAGGAAGGAAACCTTCCTGCTTCCTTCTTTAGAAAGAAAAGGACACTGCATGAGAGACACTTTTCAAAGTATGCCTCACCATCCACTCTGTGCTGAGGGATTTGGTGCCCTGCAGCTAGGAATACTTAGAAGTGCCATGCAGAAAAGGGACTCAAGCCAGTTCTGAGTTGCTAAGTTCCTCTAAAGGGATTTTGCCAAAAAAGGAGAAGAATTTATCACCTATTAGAACATAGTTTGGCTGTACTATGCAAGCAATTTAATAAAGTCTCTGTATGGGAGTACTGGCAGTCTTTGAACTGAAAGCAGTAGGGCTGCTTCATGTGCACTGAAGAATTTTTGCTATTGACTTCACTGGAGCCATGGCTCTTCACCAGTTCCAGATCCTGAAGGCCTAAAGCACCCTTAAATGAGCGACTGCAAATTTATAAATCATAATCAGAGTCCTCGGCTGACATGACAACCAGCACCACTCCTGCTTAGGATCTCACCCTGCCAACCTGTAACCCCCTGTCTATAGTACCCAGCCAGGAGATTGCTTTGTCCCCAACAATTTTTACTGGAATTTCTGTTGATCATAAAGAGCATCTCCTTTCAAAGGAGTGTTTAAAGGCAAATTATACTCCTGAGTACGTAGTGTTTCTGTGCTTGGGCTTCAAACGCTCTGGATCGGGCTGATTTGTTTAATAGCTGTAGTCCTGACTGGAATGTTTCTAAATTGTGTAAACATTCCTACTAGTTTTATGGGTTGCTAAACTTTTTTTTTTTTTAATGTGGGTACGAATTTAACTTGACAGTGTACTTTCCAAGGCCCCATTAAATAGGGCCAACTTGTTATTGATAGAGAGGTGTCTCTGAAACAGCTTTATGATGTCTTGCAGTGGAAGACTTTTCACTAACTCCCACTAGAAAAAGAATCCCAACCGAACCGATTTGTGAGTGCTTCCTGTGCCTTAATGTCTGTGAGACCCCTGCTGGTGGAAAGGGGAAGAGATGGGAACGAAAAACCCAAAGATGATTTAATGGAGAAAGGAATTTATTTTCAGAGTATGTTGTGTTTGCCAGTCGCTGTTTCTGTGCAGCCACCAAAGACCTCAATGCTTTGAAGCTTCTCACTTAGAGGTTGCAGTTTGTCGGCGCTTTCCTCGCAAAACTGCGTTCTACCTCTCTTCAAGTGTGTCGGTGCTGCTTTAAAAGATCAGTATAGAAATCTTCTGTTACACCATCTGGTTTCGGTTTTCCTTAATTTGGTGTCAGCCAAGATCAAGCTCATACAGTCCAGATGATTAAAAGGGACAGAGTGAAACCTGCTGCATTTTAGGGATTTAAGCCTTCCTTTTCCTCCTGTAAATTCTGACCTTTTCAAAATGAGCTTCTCCCCCACCCCCAAAAAAGTGGAATATAAAGCAAATGTTTGCTACTTTTCCAGAGGAGCCAAATTCCATGCATTCTGGCTGCTTTTCACTGACACAAAAATTATTCCAAAATAATTTGTCATTATTTACAAAATGGACACTGTATGTTACTGTAACAATAACAGCTAACTTGGCCCTTTGAAAGTTACATATTTTCTCAAGAAATTTCAATCTACTAGGCAAGACACTGATCATGATGACCTTGGGAAAATGCAATCTCAAGAAAGTAGTGGATGTTTGTGATTATTTTGAAATCTCCTGGCTGGAACAGTTTCCCATTGAGGCAATTTGTGCTTGTGTCACACCCCATGGAGGGGTTCTCTTGCTTGTCCTGCCTGCAGCCTGGGTCCTGAAGAGGTAATAAAGGAGCAGGGGCAGCTTTAGTCCCCTCTGCTGAGGAGTTCCCTGGGGAAGGAAAATGTGCTGTGCATAAAAAATCCGTGTAAGTCTTGCCTGATTGTCCGCCTGACGACGTGACTAAACAGAGCTGGGGTGGGTACCAGTCCATGCCATGCAGACTTGTTTCCTCTGTTCCCGGGAGCGTGACTGGGCCTTGGGAACAGTTACTTAGTGGGATCATTGGAAAGGCTTGATGAGCTGCTGAATTCTTCCTTGTCTAGTTTCCTTTGTCTAGGTTGCTGCAAATTATCACTGAACTTTATTATTTTTATACACACACAACTTTTAAATCCACACAGATGACACTTTTTGTGCTGAAAATGCATTACACGCTTCTCAGACCTTGCAGCTGGTTGAGCACCAATGAAGGAAATAAATTTGGTAACTGAGCTGAGAAAGAAAGGTGCTTGGAGATGCAGTTTCTAATGCTTTCTTGTAGATATTCCCATCAGACCATATAAAGAACTCTTCCTGTCTATATTAAGAAAGAAACAGGAGAATATAAAATTTTTAAAAAGTCTTTTAAAATTGAAACCTTTGGGAGCTTAATTAAATGTACTGTGAGAAAAATGTGCAGTTCGCTTACAGCTATTGACTTGAGGTTTATACAGAATTGCCAAGCCCTGGAATGAATAAAGCTTTAATGTTGGAGCATTTGTTTGGTGCATTTTTTTAGGCTGAAGCAATGAGAAAATACATACCTAGATTCCACATATATACTAAAAAGGAGGGGTTTGGATTGCAAGGAATGAAGATGACTTGTTTAAAACTTGCGGTTCTCTTAAGAGAAATTTTTCAATCAGTCCCTTGAAAATTCAGGAGTTTTCAAGGATTGTGTGGGATGAAGATGAAGAAGGGCATCTTGTAAAGTCCGCCTTTTGGTTGACATCCCACAACGTGTCGTTGAGATGTGGGTCATTTCAGCCTCACTTCATGCTGGATGCTCTGTTCGCAGACTAACATGCCGGATTCTGCTAAGGACACACTGTGGAAGCCTCAGCAGAGCTTTGGTTCCTCAGCAGAGCTTTGGTTCCTCATCACACACGTCCTTCCTCTTATTTGTAACTGCAGCGCACACCCGCTTGCCCACTCCTTTTCACCCGTTCATTTCTTTTTCTGCGTGTTCCACAGTGCTCACCTGCCCAGGAAGCCTCCCTGTTCCTGCAGAGGTCCCTCGCACGTTCCGTGGGGGTGTTTTCCCGTGTGACCGTGTTGGTGCCGCGCTGGGATCGGGGTTTCTCTGCCGCCCTTGGGCAGCGGCTGCGCCGGGAGCCGGCGGGCGGCGGCCGCGGGGGCCCTCTGGCGGCAGCGGGACGGAGAGCCCCGGTTCGCGGGTCGCGCCTTGCCGGGATCTTGGCGGAGACGCTCGTGTTCCAGGCTGGAGCAGAGCCGGGAAGCCTCACAACTCGTTTCTCAAGCGCAAGAATGTTTGCTGTTCTTGCGTGATCGGCACAGGTACTTTTACTGACACGGTCGGTTTTACAGCGACACCGGGTCACCTGCAGGAGCGGCTGGTACCTGGGGTCTCCCAGAGGTTTGGGAGCAGCAGAGGGAAGAAATAAGAACACACAAGGAGGGACAGCACTCGGAAATGCAGGTATTGCTGCTTTTATGTAGACAGAGAAGACACGAAGCAGATGGAAATCAGAACGATTTCAAGAAATATCAGAACTATTGGTGAACACGACTGCAACTGCAGACAGAGGGAGATACTCTCAAAGCAAGGCAGGAAAAAAAAATAAAAGAGCATAAGAGGAAAGCTGAGGACTCTGTTTCCAAGATGTGATTTGTGGAACATTACACAATAGCCTCAAATTGAAACAGAGGATATATTATTGCATGTAATGAGAGGGGCTGGGAAGGAAAACTATCCAAAGACAGAAAAACATATCCAGAGCGCTAGGGCTGGAAAAATTCTCCAGAGAGAACATCACAAAGACTGACCTCATGATGGCCTTTAGTAGAACTCAAAGTTGTGAAGATCTGGCAATTTTTTTTTTTTTTAAACTCTGAGGCTCTGTGTGGAACTACTGTATTAGAAATGTCACTGTTTTAAAGCAAAATTAGTTACAAATATTTCTTAGATGAGCATTTAAAATTATTGTTGCTGTGTTTCGGTCTTTCAGGTAATTTTGTCTTTATTTGAGGACACACAATTTTCATTGTAGGTAGTTCTGCACATTTTGGGCACGCCCGTCACAGGTCCTTAACTCTGCCCTGTATTTACTTCACACCACACAGAGGGACACTACACTGATGACCTAAGCTTGTTCTTAAGGAATGATTTTTTGTTCCTAATAAAACACAATGTCTTCTTTTAAGCACTGACTTCTATGAACACGTCACCTATTTAGATGCCTTGTATTTTCAGTGTGATTTTTCCTACTTCATAGCTATACCACCAACAGGAGAAAATATGCATCAGTGCTCATCACCTCCAGTGCTAATTGTATTTGCCATTATTTGAGAGTAAGGAACATGTGGGTGTGTATTTCTGATACATTCCCAGCAGCACTTTCTATGAGTAACCAAACTGGAAGCAGTGCATTCCCATTTTCGAAGAAAATGTATTTTTTTGTCAGTAAGTATGTCAGTAGTTTGTCCATCCCAGCTCCTTTCTCTGGGACTGTTTGTCTTGGATGTGTTAAAAAATTCCAGTGATTTTAAATCGCTGACAAAGAGATTTGGACCAAGCTGGAGGAAGAGCTGACCTCAAGAAGGATGTGACAACAAGCTGAGCAGACAAGAGTGAAGGGAGTATCTGATCCCTCAATTTCTCTCACGGTAAAGCTGTGTGTGTTTCTCAATGGCACATGCCAACAAGAGCTACTGCATTTGTTCCATGGAAATGACCATGAAGGCAATTTTCCTTTATCATTTACTTGCCATTAATTCAAATTTCCATTTCAGTGGGAGAAACTCCCTTCCTGGGAAAAGTTCTCAGTGAGCCTGCAATCTGTCTTGTAGGTTTTTCTGCTTCTCCCCATGCTGTGACTTTCTATGACCAGTTTTACTCAACGTTGTCTACAATTATATTATGCATTATAAAGGAGAGCTGTGTGATTCCCAGCCTCCGGCTCATGCCTTTTCAAGATTTGGTTTTTCAGGCATTTTTGGTAAGGCTTTGCTTTGTTGCCTGCTGCACCGTGTTGGGATTTCCTGTTCACAGAGTTTTCCTCCTGGACTGACTTTTAATCATGGGGGTGTGTGCTTGCAGGTGTAGGCAGGTATGCATCCACACAGGAGTGCTTTAAATTATCCTCACTGGCTTCAAAGCCATAAAGTGTGTTTGGTCACCATGAACAGGAGAAAATAGTAAGGATCAGGTAACTGAACTGGGCACAAAACTGGAGCGAACAGAAAAGGTAACTACAGAGACAGGGATTTCCCCCAGTAAAGAGGAAATAAATTACCACCATGACTCAATAAATCTGGGCAAAGGTTCCAGTCTAGGATCAGTTTCTAAGGTCCCTGTCTATAAGACTTTTGATTGACAGGCTGGTGGCTTTCAACATGAGTTCACTTCTAAATGCAAGAGAACTAGCAGTAACAGGGGTGGTATAAAATACAGATTGATTCATCCAAGTGTGGTAACTGGACTTAGAAAAAGACTTAATCTCTCTAGGAAAAGCTGTCTCCTGTAGTGTAGCTCTGTTAGACGTAGGAACTCCGGCAAGGAGGAGTTTGACCATCCATTTCTGTAATTATGATGACAAACTAATCTTGCATCAGGGAATCCAATGTACTTCACTTGTGTCTTCTGAACATTTCAGGAGAAATGCTTGGCTCTCATGGGCTCCATAAAAGCCCTGAACACAGCTTCTGGCCCCTGTGGAAAGTCCCTGCTGTCAGGTACTGCAGGGATTACAGCTGGGAGGAGCACTGACTGCTATGGAAAGTGTGAGAGGCATCCTGAGAGCTCACAACAGGGCCATAAACCTGAGCAGAGACTCTCACGGGGAATGGCAGCTTGAGCAAAGGTGTTTGAAGGAGAGGATTGGCATGTAAAAGGAGGCCATGAAGTAGCCGTCTTTTAGCTTACCTGGAGGTGAGGCCTAGGGAAAGACCCAACAGGGTGGTTAAGGCAGGCTAACCAAAAGTGGTGAGAATCCTAGATTTCTACCAAATACTACAGCCTTTGCTTTATTGCACCTCGTTGCAGCCAGGGTGAACCAAGGGATCAGCATTTTGGAGGTGAAGATTTGGCATGCTTGTGGAGATGCCACTTTCTCCGTTAGAACCTTGGGAAAGAGATGAGGTTTGCTGGATCTGTTTCAGTCTGTTGGATCCATTGGAGAACGCTTGCCAGGAAATCCAGGTAAGTAACGGCACAAATCGCACCCAGTGCTGGACCCTTCTGTTGGCAGTCTGGAGACAAGATGTGTCTGGCACGGCTGGGAGGGAGGGAGAGAGGGAAGGAAGGAAAGCTTTGTGTCCAGACTGGTCACCAGCCTGCAGTTAGTTCACGTTTGTAATTCCTGTGCTGCACAAACGTCTATAGCACCAAATGCTTGCTGGATGGGCTCTGCTGGGTACCCAGGGCTGCAGAACCACGCACATCAGTGGATAACCAGAAGTACCATCAGGACCCGTCACCAGGGCAGTTTCTGGTGACAGAGAGCACTGGATTCCTAAGCTTGCCGTGTTTCATTCTGACTACAGAAAAACTGTGCACATCTGTGCATGCCATGCTCGAGTGAGCTGCTGCTGCTGCTGCGGAGAGGCTGTGTGTGCCTAGGTGGAGCCCCAGACCATCATAACTACCTCACTAAATACCTGGGCTGTGCTGGTGCACTGAGGAGTATTGAAATCAGTCCCATCAGGATGCAGAGATAAACAAGCCCTACTCTAACCAAATGAGTGCAATACAGGCAATACAAAAGAACTTGTTACAAAATTACACCAATCCTTACCGTGCAACTTTTTTTTTTGTGTGTGTGTAAAACTGGCTCAATAGCACATCTCTTGAACTGTGCAGAAGTGGGTGAGATTTAGATGATCAGAGAAGGAGTATCAAAGCAAAAAAGTCACACAGCTGAGCTTTGCCACTTGGAGGTGAATGCTGTCAGGAACCAGTCAGGAGCAGTAGGTTTTACCGCACTCAAAAAACCAAAACAAAACCCAAACAAATCAAGAAGCTAGAAACGCTTGATGTTGCCAGTGCTAGGCTGCAGCTGGAGTCATAGGAAGCAGTGCCACAGCTTTTTCACACATGTTTTGACAAGTTCACTTCTACTGCTGCATCAGTGGTCCAAACCCCTGGTGTGCCCCTATGGGACACCTGCAGCAGAGTGATGGTGCCGTGTCATTTACTTCTGGAGTGCTTGTGTGAGGAAAGGATGGGCACTGTGCAGTCACTGACAACACAGACTCAGAGGCTGATTTTTCAAAATAAGGATTTTCAGGCTTTTTTACCAGTTTGAGTGAAAATCATCAAAAACTTAGTCCTTTTTTTAAAATTGGGTAACTGGCCATTGTACAGGAGTAATTGATGTAGAGGATGCGGCATTTGTAACTCCTGCAGTTCACAGAATCACACTCACAGAACGGGTCAGGCTGGAAGGGACCACTGTGGGTCACATCTGGCCCCACAGCCTTGCTCAAGCAGGGTCATCCTACTGCACGGGATTGCACTACAAGTTGTTCGGTAATGTCTTTTACTGCTTCGAGGAATAATAAGGGAATTGTCAGTATCAGCTGCGAAGGCAATGGTGCAGCGCTGTCGTGTAAAAACCACGTTTGCCGAAGTTTGCACTCCAGCGCAGGCAGTGCAACCTTGAAACCCTCACTGACTGTCCTGATGTTCCTAGTCCAAACGGAGGTAAACCTGGTGCGAACGGGCAGCTTGTCCGTGAGGGCCGCGCTCGGGAGCGTCTCTGTGCGGCACGGGGAGTGCCGGCGGCCCGCAGAGCGCTGCCGGGCCTGGGGTCGCTCCCGCTTCCCGCGGGGAATCCCGGGTTTCCCCGGGCGGGCAGGGCCGCGCTCCGCCCCCTCAGAGCGCCGGGGCC
>VZTA01026202.1:272357-295695 GCA_013398855.1 Mohoua ochrocephala
GGCGGCCCTGCCAGGCGGCGGGAGCGGCTCCCGGCGGGAAGGGTCGAGCGGCCGCGGCTCCCCCTGTTTGGGACCGGCGACCCCCCGCCCCAGCGAGCCCATCGCCTCCGCGCTCCTCCCGGCGTGTGGCGGCACCGTGAGGGGCTGGCCGGCGGCCAAACGCTTCGCTTTGCCATTGTAAATACTTGAGAGCATCCCTCTGGAACTGCCCTGCCCGCAGGGCAGCCGTGCGCCCCTGCCCCGGCGTTGTTCAGCGCACAACCATCAGCTGATCCCATGCCCCGCAATTGGACATTTTTGTTTCTTGACAACTTCGTACATCTTTTTATCAGGTTTTGTTTTGGACAGAGGTTTTCTGCATATTTACTGTCTCTTCTAAACCAAGTGCAATGTGTAATATTCAGACACGTTGTGAATAAGCAGAGTTTGTTAGCTTGTTAAAATTAAGTAATTCCTAGTAAGCACAGGGTATAATCCTGTACTTAGGCTTCTAACTCTTATTTATTTAGCAGCACAACTTTTTGTCTTGGACGCACACTTCGGTGCTACAAATTAATCTTTGAGGTGAGACACTGCGTTCCCGCTGGCAAGGAAAGCTTGCTTTTGTAGTAGTAGTGACTAATTTACACGCCTGCCCCCGCTCTCTTTCTAGCCTTCTATTCATAAGCAATATATCAAGGGTGGAACAATGCCAGCAGAACAGTCTGTCTTCAGGAAAGATACTAGCTTTTTTTTCACCCTTGCTTGACTCTCTACTTGTGCTGGCACAGAAAGTCTGTCAGTACAACCTCCATCGTTACCTTATTTTTCCTTGTTTCCTTTTTTCCTACTCCAGTTCCCTCCAACCCTTCAACTTCTTCCTGATAAATATCTTGATGCTGAGGAAGGCGCTAACAGGAGTTTGTGAGTGTTTTAATTTAGAAGTCATTCTTTCTGAGATTGATTTCGAGGAAGCAAAAGTCCCTTTGTAACTGTCACTTGAATATTTCACGTCTGATACAAATGCCTTGTCTGTTTTACTCAGGTTTATTACGAGCTGCTCTGTAGCCACAGAAGTCCTTGGGCTTCTCGCTGGAATTGCACCCGGCCATTCCTTTCCGCACGGCGAGGGAGAAAGGAGGTCCGCAAGAGTTCATGTTAACAATGGCTCTAAATGCCCATTTCCCACACATCTTCGCTAGCACAAACAGCAAAAATAGTCCACTTGCACAGAATCTGATTCAGCTTTCTTGCATTCCGCAATAACAGATGGATTGCTAGACTGTTTACTGTTGCTTCCCACAAACTTCCTGTTAGTAAACTCCTGTATTATTTATGAAACAAAAAAATTACAAAGAAGTATCTTAGCTGATTACTGCCTGCTGGTGAACCACTGCCAGAGAAACTTTTTATACAAATATGTGTATGGGAGCAAAGATCCCTTCTTATGCGGTTGTTTGGGTTTTATTATTATTTTTACAATTGTTTGTTTCACAATTTCCTGTGACCCTATTGTGCTGTGCTCCCGAGCAGGTATTTCCTGCACTTGGACATTTGCAGTTGAGTCGAGGTATCTGTGAATGTGTAAAGGAGCGAGGGGGGGAAAAAAAAGCAGCACACATACACGTTACAGAGATCAGCTACGAAGAGGAAATATTTAAAGCCTTTTTGTTTTGCAATGACAATGATGAATGAGATTTTACTAATGTGATATTAATCTCTGCTGACCTAGCTTAGGAAGCCGACAGAGTCAGAAAAGCCTCAGAGCTCTTCGCAGAAAACAGGGAATAGTGCTGTATTGACCACCTTAATGCTGCTTCTGACATAAGTAGACAGGAAATGTGAAGAAACTTTATTTTCCTCTCAGATTGGCTGTTAAACTCCACAAAACAGAGCAGCTGAGAGGAGCACTTTGTTTGCACTGCATAGCGTAGATTAGACTGATTTCTGACTCTCAGTGATGTGAGAGAGGAGGCCAGCCTGAAATCTGTCTGTACAATTTTATCAACAGAGCTAGTGAATTTAAAAAATCATCTGTAATAGAAAGGAGCAGAATGTAATGCAAAAATATGAAATTTGTAGATTAATAAAAGTACTTTTATTGTTTTTAGAAATAACACTTGACCTAACAGTCATTCTGTTTTTTTAAATTGTTGCTATTGTATTTCATTGAGATTCTGTTCCATTTATGTATTCTGTATGAATGAATTGGCTGCTCCACCTGATATTTATGATTGTAGTCATGCATTATATATACACACAGAAACAGAATGAAATTTTTCCTGATCTGAGACACAGAGAATTCTTCCTCGAGATTTTTTATTTGGTTCCCTAAACCCAAATCGAAACTCAAACCAGCAATGCAGATCGACCGCTTCCTAACGTTAGCCCTGTTACTCGGATCATTCCTTGCGTGAGGTTTAACAAAAAAAAGCTGCTGTGCATTGTAGGCAACTGCAGGATGCTGATTAAATCATCGCATACCTTTATAAGATCTGTATTTGCAAAAAAACTGGTATCAGATGGAACAGGGCATTTACTGATCCTGGGGCAGAGCTCATTCCTGAGCGTTTGTGTGAGACGGCGTCACGTAACCGATCACTCCTTTCAAGTAATAGTAAGAATATGTCTCCTCTGAGCAAACTCTCTTTTCTCTGCCTCCCTAAACACCCTCGCTCAGAGCTCCTACTGACAGAAGCAGAACTCAATAGTATTAAGGCAGATGATCGGTGGCAGTTATCTCCTGATGCTTCAATCCACCAACAAGAATCTCGTGACAGATGTTTCTGCACTTTATGCAAATAGGAACTTCATGGATCAGTTTTCTTTTCCTCCACGGAATATATGCAGCTGGAAAATAGAAATCCAGCTCCACGGCATAAAGTGGGAAAAAAAAAAAAAAAAAATCATGCCGCTGACCAAAGAGGCAGCCGGGAGAAAGCGATCTGTAGATGTGAAACCAAATAATTAAACTGCTGGTTCTTAGGATCACTTCTGGGCTCAATCAAGCCGTGTACGCGATGATATAGGTTTTGTGGGCTCTCTCTGCAACAGCGCTGTCGCTCACAAGTCATTTCTGAAACAGGAAAAAGAGATCTTGCCTGTGTTGTGTATAATGTTTCCTCATAATTCTTTTTCTTTTTTTAACCATTTCTGATATGCTGCTTTCATTCTCACAGTAGTTGTGGGTAGCTGTATTAGACGCGATATGTGAGTGTATTAAAATAATGGAGTTTGCACACAAAGAAAGGATTTCAGCCTGTTATATGTAGTAAATAGGGTATAGACATTTATATAAACTGAATGGGTTTAGGTATGTTCTTTATAATAGCACGGAAAGCTGGACATGTGAGGGTGATTGATGAAAAGAAGAATAATTTCCTTCCTGTTTGTTGAAAGGAAAAAATAACTCTTAAACTTAGTGAATTAGAGGAGGTTCTAAGGAAATGCAGTTTTACAAATTATTGTGTAATATATAAAATCATGCAATATGGAGAAGTTGTAGAATCCCACCTATTATTACCCTAGAAAATCATGAAAGATGATCATCCTAAATGGAATTATTTTTTAAAAGCTATTTTTATTAGTATTAATAAATAAAATCAATACCATTATTTTAGACTGATTTGTTCTTCTTCTACTGATTTTATATATTTCTTTTAAGATTTCTGTGAAAGTATTTTTTATCATCAGACATCAGAACAAGTAGCATGAGTTGTTAGACAACATGTCTGTATCTTATTTTCTTGGCGAGGCTTTTGTTAATTTTGTCTATTTTAGGTGTTTTAAAGTCTCTTGTGGGTCACAAAATTTTTTTCACTATTTTCACTTAGAATTTAATTCCAAGCCTGTATCTGGTACCATGTAAACATTCAGTCAGGATCTATGCTAAATTTTATTTAAAAATACACAAAGCCTGATTTTGTATCATGGTATTGTCTAGAATCTTGTCTTCATTTCATGACTAGTCAAATTCTGGGAAAAGATCTTTATTCAATTCAGATGTACTACATAATTTTCTTCAAAAGCCCCCTTCTGTAATTCTTCTAGTTAGATTTACAATGAACATTAGTGATTTTACCTGGATTTATTTTAACTGAGTTTCTTTAAAAAAATCAAGCACAAAACCAACACCCAAGGACGTAGTGCCATTTCTAGGAAAACAGGAAAGAAAGGCACTACGTGTGAAAATGACAATCGTGCTGCACTGAATCTAATTCAGATACCAGCGAATACTTGCCAATGTGTTTGCATGTACTATACCATGTCTGCTTCTGCGAGTGGCTGTGCAGCTACTGATGTTCTGGAGTGAAGGTACAGTTTGAGATGACCTGTGTCTGAAGAGTCAAATACAATTCCAGACTCAAGTATTAATAGAATAAACTTAATTTTTTTTTTATAGGTGCAGCTGCATTTTCGATTTAATTATAGGCTCCCACAGTAGTAATTTTTCCATGACCCACTCAATCTCAAAAGTCAGAAAATTGCTTCTTTTTTAAAGCTGACAATAGCACGGTATGTTTCCAAAGGAAAAAGACAAATTACAGCAAATCATTACTTTAAGCATATTTAAATAGCCAGGAAGAAATCCTAATTGAAAAGTTTGCTAAAATGTGAAAAAGTTAGCGGTGCTTTTTTTCTTTTTCAGAAAAAGATTATTCTCTTGCAAGCTGCTTATGACACGATGCCTTTCCTTTCTCTGCTCACCCTCTACCTTTCCCTCTTTCCTTTCTGATGAGGTTAGACCCAACATTTAGGAAGCAAAAATTTTAACTGAAGAGAAATTAATCTTTAGATGTGTTTAATAATGTAAGTTGGCTAATCCTTGTGAAGCTGAGACAAAGATAATGGGAATCTTTGTATTTCTTTGCATGGGCTCCAGACCAGTCTGTGAGGCTTTATTATCCAGTAGTAGCACTACTGCCAATAAGGGTATTTTAACCACAATTGTTCCAAAAGGGAAAAAAAAAAGGGTATCATAAAATAGACCTGACAGTCATGAAATGCACCCTGGACCTTCCAGAAACCTCCTCCCCAACAAACCTCTGCTTTTCCCCCATTATCACTGGTTCTTCTCACGTCGTTTCCTGCTTCCGAACTTTCCCCCAGCAGGGCCCTTCCACTGACAGCCCTCGAGGACTGTGGCAGGGGTTTTGGCAGTTCATGCCCAGGGTATCTGCAGCAGGCCAGCTCCCAGAAAGCAGAGGCAGCGTAGCCCCAGGCCCACAGGAGATTTGGAAGGGGTTGGTGAATGCAGACACCATGGGAGGAGGTGGGCTGGCCAGCAGGAACCACTGCTGGCATTCCCTCATGGAAGAGAGGAGGAAAAAGAAAGCTGGCACCGGGGTCCTTTCTTCTGCCACAAAATAACTGGAAAAAAAGAGTTGTCTGTGAAGATAGGTAGCCATGGCAATGTGCCTTCAGCAGTTTCCCCCAGGGAGCTCACAGAAGAAGGTGTTGCTCTCCTGGAGCTGCTGAAGTGCTTGAGCTCTTCCCCATCCCCGTGTTCTGCGTTTCCTGTGTCTAAATGACTGACGCTGTTAAAATTAGGCCCAGACCATGGTCCCGTGACAGCAAGCAGTGATTAGCATGATTCTTATTACAAGAAAGACAACCATTAGAGGGGAAATTTGCTATATTTTTGACTTATTTTCGAGCAGGTCAGGCTTACCTATGTGGCTCTGCCCGTAAGACACACGAAATGATCGAGCCCTTAGACCTAGAGCAGTGCAGGAGGACAGTGAAAGGGCTGGTTCCCGTGTAAGGGGCAGCTCGAAGTGAGTGCAGGAGCAGGACTGCAGCCTCCATTTGCAGTCGTGCTCGGCTGGTTGTCCCGCAGCTGTTTGGAGCTGGGACCTATTGGTCGGTCTGTTCTCTATCCTGGTGCTGCTCCTCTTCTGGCTTGTACGTCAGAGGAGCTGTGTGCAAAACCAGTCGGCATCCAAGGATTGTTCTGGCCAGCAGTGTTTTTCATTTAAAGCCAAATGAAAAATGAGGTAAAGTTTGTCATACATGCCTGATTCTTTTTCTTTCTGTCACTTCTGTTTTCTTTGCTTGTGTGAAAAAATGGGAGGTTAAGTATGAGGGAGGTGGATTTTTCTTGCTTTTTTTTTTGTTGTCTGATTTTTCAGTCATTTATGAGACTATGCTGTTGTGTTTTCTGACCCACCTGATCCCAGACCAGGCTGATCTACAGTCTCATTTTCATGACAGCTGGCTGAGCACCAGCACAGCTGAGTTAGGGGCCTCAATGAAAGGACCTTGACCCCCCAGCCAGCATCTCTTGAGGAATTCTCTTTGTTGGGTGCTTTCAGCTGAGGCCTCCCCCAAAGTCGAAGGTGATTTCTATTCGCCAAAGTGGGAAGACAACGGGAGGAAGAATAAATATGAAAATCTAAGCAGTCAGTTGAACTTGTTCAGACAGATACCAGCCTGCGGTATTCAGGCAGCAGCTAACCCAAGGTTTCCCTAACCTTGGCAGAAGTGCAGGAAATAGTTGCAGGAGGATGAAGTGTTCTTGAACTGTTTCTCCAATGTATCAAGCACAAGCGGGCTATTCTTCAATATTAAGCATGTGCTTCTCTCTTCTCCCCCTTTAAAGAAACTTTTTATTGTAGACTATAAAAGGGGGAAAAAAATCAATCAATCTTTGTTTGTGGACCCCTGTGCTGCATCTACACTATCCAAGGACAAAGATGCTAATCAGGACCTCCCCAGCATAATAGCATTTATAAGGCAAATTTCTTGCTGAAGACTTATAGCAAAAGAAATAGCTGTGCTCAAATGTTATTTTAAACAAAAAGGAAAAAAAAATAATTAACCACATTCTTTAAAACATCAGCTTCCCTGGATACATCAGAAACAGCATTCCAGATAAAAGCAGCATGATTTGAAAAGACCTGATCAGCAACAGATTGATGTCTGGGCTTGGGGACTAATGTAAGAACTTAAAGACTTGGCTAGAGAATATATCTTGAGAAGCATAAACATATAAGAGGATGCCAAACCATGAAAGGCTTCCTTTGCACTGAGAATTCAGAAATCGGCGTGTTGACAAGCAGAGAAGCCAATGCTGCTAGCAAAGCACATAGGGTGATGAATAAACTCAGCTTTTGGGAGCCTAGGATGAGATCTAGAAAGGGGCCAACTGATTTAGCCATGTTTTTAAGTCTCTACACCCAGTATTTAGGTGCTGTCAAGCCTCAGGCCTCTTTGCCCTGCTGCCAGTGATGACGTCTCATGGACTGGGGCAGCAGGGTTTGATTCAGAAAGTGTGTGTTAGTGTTCAGTTCTCAGAGGGGATGGAGAGACTTCCGAGAGGCTGACTGCAGCAGGCTGGCTGAGCCATTTGTTGAGGCTATGGGAGAGTCAGGTTTAATTTCCTGCGCAAATGCGCCGCATTTTCTGGCTGTTGGCTCGGCAGTGGGCTCCTGGAGTGCCTCCCTGGAGGCCAGATACACCTCCTCCTGTGTACCGGGGGAGAACCTGGAGGCTGTGTGGGATCTGAGCTGTTCTCCGGCTGGCACAGCACATTCGAGGCAGATGTATGCCTCTGTAACTGTGACATCCCACTAGCCTCTCTGGAGCTACTGCAGCAGGAATGCTGGCTTGAAACACTTGAGCCACGAGCAAAGTAAGTGAACAGATACGGCTCATGCAGTTCTTAAACGTGAGGCCCGACCACCCTTTATTAACTGGGGGAGTCTCTTTGGGATGCCAGCAGAGAAGCAGTATTCTTCTCTTGTGAGGAAAAAAAATGCAGTTTTCCTCCAGCTGCACTTAAAATTGGAGAGTTCAATAGTTAGCCGAGAAATAACAGATTTACATATGAAGCAATAGAGCTGTGGAAAGGTAGTTGTTATGTACTAGCTAATGCGCGGTCTGATTTTTGATGGATAAGCTAAGTTTAAAAGCTATATTCTAAGGAAAATGGACATATCTGCAAAACTATGAGATGTACATAAGACGAGAAAAAAAATAACTCTTTACCTAAAAGAGCAACTTGAGAGGGGAATCCATGGGCAAAAACACCGATGGCTTCATCTTTTGCATTTAGCAAAAGCCTACCATGCAACCGCCCAAGCTAAACACTGCCTTTTTCTGGTTTGGAAAAGATCTTGAATGTCCTTTAAACTTGTTGACTTGCTCCACTTTTGTCAGGCCTTCTTGCATAAGCACATTGATCCCAACACAATCATCCCTTGAGACGTACTCATTGTCAGGTACCTCCTGGGAGCTGAGCACCTACCCTGGGAGGATGCTGGTAAGTACTGCAGGCACCTCTTCTTTCAGCAAAGCGATCAACGTCTGTGCAGCTGATGGCTCTCATTCTTGTTTGGTTGGCAGGGATGGTGTCACTAAACTTGAGCTCACTTGTCACAATGGAATTTAATTATCTGCTGGAGAGAAGCCCTGACAGCTGTGGCGTAGGTTTTTCAATGTGATGTTGCCTGGATCGCAAGAAAAATATCAAGGGCTGGTGAGAACAGCCATGTTCTAAAAGCATCTCCGCCTGGGTTAGACCACTGCCTACCAAAGAGGTACGTGTGATTATCTTGAAGTTATTTATTGACTGTGGTGTCAGATCGTGGTTAAAGTTTATCTTTACTGCAAGTCGTCCTCAGGAATTCTTTTAGTTCGTCAAAAGTAACTTTTCTTTTCCAGGGCTTAGGTTGGAAGAACAGTGTTTGTTTACCACATTGCCCCTGGGTTTGCCTCTGGCTTGTGCTTCCTGGGGGAGAGGCAGTGGGTCTGCTGCTGGTTCCTAAAACACTGACATCTGCGGTGGCCTTCTGTAGTGAAACCATTTTCCTAGCAGCAGCATCAGGTAAGACTTTGTTATTTTCTTATGGTAATGGTTATCATTGATAAGCTAAGGAAATGTGAGCTGAAAGAAAGGGCAAATGGTTGGTTGTGTGTGTTTATTTTGTGGTTTTTTGTTTTGTTTTTTTTTTTTAATGGAACATTCCCTTAGCTCATATACCATAGTATTGGGAATTTTTTGGTTTTACCTTTATTTCTTGTTGTCAAACAAGTACTCATACTCTAAGGTCGCTGACATGCTCTGAGATGCTGAAGGCACTTTTATAATAAATTCTGTTATACACTTGCACAAGTAAAGGACCCATCCTGTGAATAGGAAGGTGGCCCATCTGGCACTTGGTTGCCCCGCTGCCAACCTTGGAGAAGCACCCAGCCTCCCAGATGCACACACACCTTTCTGAGCCCTAAAGGTAGACCAGGATTTACCCCCTGACTTACATCCCTGAAACCATCTATCCCCCGGGATCCAGGAACATTGTCCTTCAAACACTGAAAAAGGAGCCTCTTTTCTATGGGGAATCTGTGGGAGTCAAGCTACACCACACCAGAGGCTACCCTGTGTGTCTTTTGGGAAGTCCTGGCCATGTCCCCTGGGCTTCAGGTAAGCTCTTCCTAAATCACAGAATGTTCTGAGTTGGAAGGGACCCACAAGGATCATCAAGGCCAACTCCTTAAGTGAAATGCCCACAAACCTTGGCGCTATTAGCACCGTGATCTGACCAGCGGAGCTGATGTCCTGGCAACCATGGCTGCAGTCCTTTCCTTCCCCTCCTGGGGCTGAAGCAGAAAGCGCACTTTAAGTGGTGGAGGGGAGGCACTCCATCGCCTCCATTAGAAAGGGGTGGAGCCTTCTTGGCCCCAGGGATGTTTTTCTGTCTGGAGCCTTTCTGTGTATTAAGGAACAGATGCTGGTGCACTCTTTAGGCCACTGTCAGATTAAACCATGCGTGGCGCAAGCCGGTGTTTCTCGTGCCTGGCCTCCTGGAGCTTCCTGGGCGAGGTTTGGAAATTAGACCACACAGCTGTACTTCCCAGGACCAGGCAGGGCAAGGACATCGTCCACCCGTGCCCCACCCAGGTGAGGGGGAAGGCACCTTTGTGAGGCCCCGTGCTGCTGTCTCGAGCTGAAAGGGACGACCTGTCTGGGGGGAGCTTTGCCAAGGAGTTTCTTCTCTAAAAAAAAGCGAGTGTGTTGTAATCTGTTTACATTATTCACTGTCAGCTCTCGATGACTGCCATTAGGATTAGAAACAATTTGGAAATTCTGGAGTTAAAAGTATGTACGTTGCATGAAGATAATACTTAATAAACATGAATACATGGTAGGGAGTTTTCTTTTCCATCCTTTTAATATGACTTTTAGACTTACAAGCTTTTATCTTACTTTATGAGACCATGTGAAATAAATTAAATGTAACACAAGATGCTGTTAAAAAAGATTTTATGACATTGAGAACTGGTTCTATATTAGGACCAGATCCTACATAGGCTTATTGATGTGAGCAGTTTTGCTCCCAGAGATAAGCTATGGAGTCAGCTATGGCTAACCATTTAAATGCTCAGAATCAGGCCCTCATTTTGGATGCACTTCTCATTGTTAAATCAATGTGAAAGTGAAATCTGTCTCCTCTCAAAAGGAAATTGCCAAGACTTTCTACGCTAAGATTTGGGATCTGTAGAAAATGAAGCCTTTTTATTTTTTCTTCCCTCCAATAATCTGTTCAGTGAACAAGCTGTGAAAAATAGTTCTATATTTTTTCCATGTGATGCAGCAGACGGTAAATTTCCATTTAAAAGAATGATCAGAGTAGCTGCTGGCACTGAACTCTGTTGTCTTAGTCAAATCTACTTACAAAGAGTTTACAGCAATACAATAGCTTATTATTTCACTCAACCAGAAATCAGATGAAAAAGGCAAAGGGGAAGCCTGAAGTAGGTTCATGGTCAGAATTCTTTTCTTTCTTAACATCTTGGGTTTTTTTAAATGCAGGAGTTGAGATCACTAGTTTTATGTGTAAGGAGGAGACTACTTCTTTTCACCTCTACTTTTGTATGCTGTGAAATAATCAGGCTACACACTTCTATAGTGCCTTTCTTCTGGGGATCTGAAAGCACTTTACAAACATTAATTAAAGTCTCACAACACCCATGCGGAGGTAAAGGAGCATTATTTGTGTATCTAATGCAAAGGCTTAACCTGATTCTTTAAGTACTCTACCAGGAAAATAATGGAATAGCCAAAGCAAATTAATCTAACTGAATTGCTGGGAGCATTTATATGTGTATGTGCGTGTGTATATGTGCATATAGGGGTGTGTGTGTGCATGTGCATGCGTGTGCCTGCAGATCTGTGCTGCTGGATGCCTCAGACTGCACCTCCTCTGCCCTGGACATCCTGCCCCTTGTTGTCTCAGGGGATTTGATGTGTGCTGCTGCTTCTCTCTGCATGATGCCTCGGGTCCATCAACAAATGGGTATCTCAGGGAAAGCCGGGGAAATCTCGCATTGCCGTTGATTATGCCAAGATCAGTTTTAAAAATTTAAAAGGCAGAAAAAGTCTTCTTCTTGATCACCAAATTTGTGAATGAAAATAATAGGTGGGCAGTGAGGACCCAGAAGGGGTCTTTGCTGCCTGATCAGGACCCCTCTGGTGGAGGCTCCAGCACCTTTCCTCTTTGTCTGCCACTTGTTCTCAAGCCTGGTGGCCTTATCCTTGCTGCTGTCGCTTCCACAGTTGCCCCATCCTGGGGAGTTTTGGGTGCAGCACTGCAGAGAGAGAGAGCTGCGGGGTGGGCTTGGCTCCTGCTGGGGCTGCCAGCTCCCCTCCATGTCTGGAGGCAGGAGAAGGGCATCGTCCTACTGCAGCTTGATGTTAGGCTTGGCTGGGTTACCCACGGTAGCAAAATCTGCATTAAAATACATTAAATTATTTTACAGACTTTATAGAAAGGGTATTATTCTCCTTGAGAGGGGCTTTTAGCATCATTCCTGCAGGGGTGTAGTCCCCGTACTTTGACAGGTAGGTGCCCACCTCATACCCTGAGCAGGTAGAGTGGTGCTGAGTATCTCCACTTGTCCACCCTTGCTGCTTTGATTTCCTGCTGCTGCTGTGTCTCTTCAGCCCCAGCTAAAGGCCAGAGCAGCCCCAGCCCAGGGTGTCTGACAGGGAAGGCTGATTCATCACGGCTCTCTAATTGCACTGGCAGAAATGAAAATGAAGTGAAGGAATTAATCAAAATGGAGGAAACTCAAGCTGAAGGACCAAGCAACTCTTCTATTTTCAGCTCAGTGCTGTAGTGCACAGGCCTTTCTCCCACTTGTGCAGCCCACAACTGCTGAACTCTTGCAGACTGACTTTTCTTTTCCTTAGACAAATCAGATCAAAGAAATATTTTTCTGGTGGTTACAGGGTGCCATTATTTTCTTTCTTTGGTTCAAAGCTGTAGGGAAACAGGTCCACATCACCACCATGAGTTTGAAAGGTGGTTGGATGGCAACTGAAAGCAAAAAGGGCCCCAGAGCCATGAGCTTTTGTCAGCCCTAGTCTCACATACTGCTACAATCTAAAAATGCTTTTGGGTCACCAGCATTAGATCCTTTTCTTAATCTTCATCATGTCTTCTTTCTGCTAATTTTACTTTCTCTGTCTGACGTAGGCTCTAAGATCTTCAGTGCAAAGAGAGCATCTTTTATCTCTGTAAAGTGTCATGCAAACTTAGGGTGGTACGTAAATATTTAATAATAATATTAGTGATGAAGATTAGAGTCCTGGAGGAACATGTCTCCTTCCTTGCAGATGCAGAACATATAGTGGGAATTTATGTACTGTTTCATTTCCCTGGGGAGAATTTCTCTGCTCACTCATTTTCCAGTTGCCGCTGTCATCATCTTGGCTAAGGCTACTGGGGCACACTGCTCTTGACTGGGAACGACTTAATTAGAATTGGGCAAATAACTGCTTTTTCACATGAGACTTTGAAAGAAACTCCCCTAAAATACAAGTTTTCTCTTTTTCATGTTAGAAAAATGGAAACCTGGCGGGGAAATTGTCCAGAGGTTCCCAAAAAGGGGACATGTGTGATGCTGGAGGTGGCTGATCTGTGGTCCCTGACAGCAGTGGAGGGGCTTCAAGGTGCTCAAGCTGGGGCAGCATCAGAGGAGACAGGCTGCAAGGAGCTCCAAGCTGTCCCCAGCACTCTGCTCATTGACCCTTCTTACTTCTTCTTTTCAGTAGCCTAAATAATTTTTAAAATAGTTTGGCTATATAACTAGATTCCCTTTATAGGAGGGTTTATACTGTACCTTACTTAAATCTTAAATTTTCTAATGATTGTAGCCAATAGCAATTAATTTAAAATAATTAAGACAAATATACACATTAAATTGCCAAGCACTCCATTTTTCTCATTCATTTATGACTTAATAGACTTCAGTGTATACATTCAGCCTTTACTAATTGCACAGTTGACAATTCTTTATGACTTCGAGGAGTTCAACATTTTCTATCTTTACAGGCTGCATCCTCTTAGCATAATCATAGTCTTAATTTTGTTTAACTTATGCTAAAGCAAAATATGAATCTAAACCACAGGAGGCAAATAAAACACGTCATTGTACAGTTCACTACATTTTATAAAACCATTTTACAACATGAACCATCCACCCGTTTTGTTCAATGGAGTAAATGGGATCTCACCATGCTTTAAGGACTGTGCTCATCTTTAAACTGATTAGTTTCTCTCCTTATTACAAAATGCAGGCATCTATACCAGGTCTAACGTCTAATTTTATACACAGTTAAATGGGTAAGCCCTGTTGCCTCTGGCATAATCATTTAATCATGGTTATTTACCTTGAGACTTTTTGGGTAGGATCAGAGACCCATTTCTCCCCTTGCCATGTGGTGTGGGACAAGCCTCAGCAGAGAGGAGACCCTTTTGGTCCTGGTTGCTGCCGGTAGAATGGATGGAGATGCATACAAGGGTCAAGCTCACAGCCTGGAGTCAGTGGGAGATCGAGGAAGACTGAGCCTCGTGCCTGGTGCTGGCTGGGCAGAAGGGACGGGGTGGGAAGGTGGAGGCAGGGACGGGTGTCAGTGGGGTCATCAGAGGGGCAGGAGCAGAGCAGTGCTGCAAGCTGTGCCTGCTTCCCTCTGCGACAGATTTGGGGTGCCTGACCCAGTCAAAGGCTGTGTGGATGGGGCAGCAAAGCAGGGTTGGGGTGCTCATGGGGCACCTCTGGAGATGAGTCCGGTGGGGATGAGCGCTTCAGGGAGCGCTGTGAGGATGCAGCGCCATAGTCACAGGCAGGAGCATTCTCCTGCCCGGGGCACCTGCATGGCGATGCATCTTCCCTGCTCCGCATCAGGAGCAGGGAAAGCAAACGGTGCCTTGACCAAAGGTTAATGCTTAAAAAAATCCCCCAGGGCAGGGAGGAGGCAGCCGGGGCTGGCAGCAGCTCAGCAGCCAGGGGCTGAGTGTCGGCCGGGAGCCCATTTGCTCATAGCAGCGCCTGGTTAAACCCCCAGCCTGCACATGGCTTTAACCAAGTGCGGTGCAGCGACGCGAGAGAGGGGCTGCCTTTGGCATGAGGGCTCTGCTCGGCCCTGCGATTAGGAGAGGAAGGCTGAGATTTGCACTGGCAAACAGGCTTCCTTCTCTATTGCTTACTCTTCTTCTTTTTTTTTTTTTTTTTTTTCTTTTTTAAATCGTGTTTAACACTCATACAATTTGGTGAAATTACAAGCCCGCGAGGACAGAGGGAGAAGCTAGTCTGTTTAAAAAATAAAAAGAGGACATGATTACTTTGCCGAAGCTGTACTTTCTATTTTCTCTTCCAAAAGAGACAAAGGGAATAAATACTTAAAACCCAGTGGTGACGACAGTGAAGCAATCATGCAGTCGCTGGATACCTTTGTCTCAGGGAGGCATGTAGTCATTTTTACATGTCTGCCACTGGGTGTCAAACCTTTCTTTTCTTCCCCTTTCCATTTTGGATGGCCAAACTGATTATCTAAAATAGAAAATTAGCACACAATGGCTTTACTCTGTGATACCCCTTATGCAACTAATGGGCAAAGCTTGTTAATTGGTTGTAAATGCCAGCAGGTTGCCAAGATAATACTTCAGAAATAAGCGGGTATTCTGATAATTACAGCAATCTTCATCTATAAAAGCTTAAGTAGATGAAGTACTGGCTGGCTTAAAACCAAGATTTATCCTGCTGCACTCGCATTAAAAGAAAAAATAAGATGAAAACAATAATGTAGCAAAACAATTATATAGCAGGAAGCATTGTAGGTTTTAGAGATTGTGAAAACTCAGAAAGTAAAACAGTGCTGTAATAACCAGTTATGGAAAAATAGGCCATTTACATTTGTGTATAATTAAATAGTAGGCTATGCAATTTCACTTTTTAAAGTAAACTGCCTTTTCCTTTTTTTATAGGGCAACGTAGCCATAATTGCTGCATTAAAGCTTTAATGAAAGAAAAAAGCAGCAGATCAAGATGACATGTAACATCCACATTTGTACTGTGGTGTTCTGCTTGTTTAGTAATGGGAAGCTACTGAGGAGATTAAAATTGCAGAATTCTTCTTAGTTTTTTTCCCCGAAAATTGCTATAGGAAGATCATTCAAAGTCTAAAATACATACAATTTATTTTTCTACCTTCAATCCACAAGGATTTAATGACTTTCCTAAATCTCAGAGTGTCTGAAGAAATACTTTCCTGCAAAAAGGGAGATATTATTTCAGCTCATCAAAATTATCAAAAGTAAGCAGCTCAAACTTGAAGCGTAGAGGTCTCACCTCATGTTTTAGACTATTACTGCAAATACCGAACACTATTTTTTAACTCAGGACTGCTTTTCAGCTTTCCTGTCAGAATGATCAACAGGTTGGTATATAATCTTGTTATTTGTCATTTTGAGATTTTTTTTTTTTTTTTTACATACTACAAACAAATTGCAAAGTGTGGAAAAGCCCGGCTCAGCTGTGTTAAAGCTCCAGAAGATGGGTGCAAGCTTTCAAACCAAATTTTTGTCTATGGTAGTGTAAAACAAGAGTTGATACTGGGGCAGGAGAAAGCCTTTTGTTTTTTTTCTAATGACCCTGGGTGCATCTCATAGACTGCTTTTAATCATTGATGCCTCCTATGACTGAGGGCGTGTTTTGGCAAGTTTTGGCATTTTGTCAGGAGCGGCTCAGAGACAGAGGAGAGCAGGGCCATCCCGAGGGGCTGCTTTGCTTGGGCTGTGGGGGAAAAGGCAATGTCAGACTGGGATACCCTTCCTGCTCCGTGTCCGGGGGTCCGTGTTGTCGGCTTGCTGGTAGCAGGGGTCTGCCCCTGGGTAGTGCTGCTCTGCTGGAGCATTGGCCCTTCCCCTCTGACTCCACTGCAGCAGGGTCAGACCATGCAGAGGCACAGGGGCTGCAGAGAGCCCTTTCCTGGTGGCTGAATGCATGTGCCCGGCATGGTCCGGGGTGCAAGGCACTGGCACAGGAGCAGATCACACTGGATTTTTCCAGACATGGAAAATAGTCTGTGACATGCCCTCTGGTAGGGTCAGCCTGGTGGGACTGTGGTGGGTGTGCTGGAAACAAGGCACACCGTGCTGTGGAAAGTTAGATTTGTATGCATGCATTGTCTCACAGTAGTCAGCTTATCAAATATTTGATGGAGATGTCTTTCCTGTGTGTGGTCATGCAACATCAACTCGAAATTTTTCTCACACATTATTCATAAAAAAATTAAAAGAGCGCAGTGCACAACTAGGGATAGCTTGCCGTGCCGACAAACCCCTTAAATTTTGGCAAATGAAGAGGTGCACCGTGTCACCTAAACTCTCCGGGGAAACAAGGTCTGAGAGCACAGGGGCTGCCAGGGGAGTGGGGTGCGAGGCCAGCCCTGCTGCCTGCCAGCCCCAGGCCCTGCACACATAATGGACTTTCCGAGTTAGTACATAATATATGGCACTTGTCCGAAGTGTGGCTGCAGGAACCAGCGGAGGAAGAAATAACTTGACGAGATCCTTTAATGGATCTCTCTCCCTTGTCTTCCAGGAACAAAATAAATAGGAGACTTTTTCAACCGGCATGTATTTCCATTTATGCTTTAAAAATTCATGAGCATAGGTTTCATATGATGGTGTAGTTACTATGGTAATTGTTTATTAATCTGGAGGAGCTTGGTAATTACCACAGTACAGTTTATATAACTCAAACTCAGAGTTAAAGTACGGTTATGATTTCTTTACACATCCATCTTTTAGACACTTTTTTCAACTTTTTTTTTTTTTTATTTTTATTTAACAGAATATGCATTTTCCCCTCTCAGTTCTACTTTTATCCAAGTGCGTACATTTCTGGAAGTGTAGAGAGAGTGCAAAAATGACAGAGAAAAGCTTGCTCGGAGTTGGCAGGCCAGGACAGCCAGGAAAAAATGTGCGGAGTTAAGTTGCAGGTGGATATCTTTTTAATTAAAAAAAATAATGTCTTTCTCTTTTCTCTGGAGGATGGCTCATTTGTGGGAGGGCAGCAAGGGGCAGAAGAAGGAAGGTGACAAAGCGGGGATGTTGCAGGAGGCCATGTGTCCGGCCTGGGACCGTCCCCCCAGCTGAGCATGAGGCTGAGGGATGTGGGTCTGTGGGAGGACGTGTGTGCATTGTCCTGTAGCTCTGGTGTTTGTGTGTGGCAGAGGCACACAAGAAGAAAACCACACGTGCTGGACTAAGGATGAATGGCTGTCTGGCTTTGGCATCTGGGTTTTTTCGGTGTTTTGTGTCGTTTTGCTAATGGAGAATGCAAGAGTGGTGAGGTGCCTGCCAGGTACACCACGGCCCTTCAGAAACCCCTGGTGCCAGCTCTCCTCAGCCCTGACAGTCTCCCAGGGGCATGTACTCACCTTTCCTGGAGAAATTTCATGTAAAAAGTGAGTTTATTCATTCAAATTTTTTTTTTTTTCAGAGAAGCACCACTAATCCTATCGCTGTAGTGATGCTCTCCAGAAACCCAAGAAATAGAAAACCCTGTGAATGTCTTTCAGTGAATTTTTTTTCATTTATCCAAAAGCTCCTTTCTCCCAGAGAGTGAAAAATTTTGCCCACTGTGAATTTGGTTTCTGTGGTGATTCTAGTTGAGAGACAATTAATGGCCATCAGTTCATTCTGTGACGACCCAAAAGCCAGGAGCAGCCCTGTTGGTGGGTGACCCCTCCTCGCCCGTCCCCGCTCTCTCCCGCCGGCTTGCGCGGCTGGCGGGCTGGAGAAACTCCCTGGTCGGCCTGGCTTCATTGCCGAGAGATTCACATTATTTATATGGAAAAAGTGCAGGATGCCATCTCCTCGCTCGCTCTGCCTGCATAAATTGCGCGTGTTTATTATTCATCGTAACACAGCACATTCTCTGTTTCTGTGTCACTTGTCACTAATCACTTATGCATCTGATGTGCGGATCCAGAGCAGGTTCTTAAGCATTCTTGGCTTCAAAACATAAGATATGCATGGGTAAGAGTTTATCCCACCCCCAAAATAACAACTTTGATACATTTTCAAAAGGGAAAGTGCATATGTTACAGTACTCAGGAGCAGCAATAACCAAACTAGCTGAGAAGTGACACGGACTTGGGTTATTTTCTTGTTGCTTTCTTTTTTCTTTTTTTTTGGTTTCTCTTTAGTATTTCATGAAAGTGTGTAAAAATCTTAACATTTGAATGCCACACGCTTCGTTCTGCCTGCGAGATAAAGGACATTTCTCTAAAAGAAACATACGCTCCTTGTTCCTTGTTTTGATTCCCCGTACAGCTTGTCACAATGCATTTACATTTTGCCCATACATTTGGATTTGCAACCCGAGCTGTGCTTTTGAGGAAGGGATGCAAACTCTTTTCTTTGACTTTTGGGTGTCAGTTGGGCACTGACTGGAGCCGGGCAGGCGCGGAGGGCGCGGGCTGCACGCACACCCCTTGCAGCTTCCGCTGCGACCCACAGCCCCAGGCCCCAGCGGCTCCTTCGTGAGGGGCTGCCGGCTGCGTTGGCCAAGAGCTGGGGAAGGGCTCTTTCCCGGTACTTTTCTCTCCTGTTGCACCTCACTCCCTTCCCAGCCTGCCTCCCAAGCCCTGGAAGCCAATTGCCACACCTCAGTGGATGGCGGCATCGCGTCTACCCCACCTTTTCCCGGCATATTTCTTCCTCCCGTCTCTTGTAGACTCTGGGAAATGCCAGAAGTTCCCCTTTCCTTGTCTAGATCTGCTCTAGGGAGCACTGTGGAAATACTGGCAACCCTGGGAACCTTGTGTTTAAGACAATGCCATATTTTTCCCCTTCTCATGGCACCAGATGAGCGGCACTAACAGCGTGAGGCTGGGGATGGAGAGAGACCCCAAACGGCCTCAGCGGGGAAAACATTGGCGCAGAGCCTTCTGGAGTTTGGGTACCACTGTGAATAATGGTCATTCAGCTGGGCAAATGCCATCTCTCGAACTGAGAGTGTGGGAAACGTTCTTGCATTTTCTGGTAGCTGACCTGATTGCTCTGTAGCTCTGCAAACCTGGCGAGCACAGCCAGTGCTGGGTCCACCTACAGGTCTTGTCACGAGCTCCTGCATCAGACCCCTGCAAGAAATGATGGCTAAGCCATATCTCCACTGGTCTGTGGCTCACCTGCACCATGCTAACCTGCAGTAGAAAATCTGTGATGTTGGCCCGGCCTTGTGGGAGGGCAACGTGCAGAACGGCTGCCAGAACAGTAAGCTGGGATGACCGATATTTAATTTAATTTCCTGGAATCATAGGTTTGGGTTGGAAGGGACCTTAGAGACTATGTCGTTCCAACCTCCCTGACTTCCTTTTTTTCTGCACCAAGCATCAGCAGAGCAAAAACTATGTACTGTGGAAATACCGAAGAAGTCACAAATCCGGTCAATTTGTCTGATGTGAATGTTTTCTCCTTCAAGGCTGCTGAAATTGAAGCCTGCTTACCGAGCACTGCAGCTGGAAACACAGGGGTTTCATCCAAGGAGAGAGATAATTTTAATTGTTCCTTGTTCTGCTGATATCTGATGGGAACAGTCTTACTGATGACTTCCAATTGCAAGTCCTCTTGACTGCGTAGTGAAGTCAGCCCTATGATAACACCAGAGAGGCAGCTTGAAATTAGGATACAGAAAACTGATGCCAAAAATATGTCAGCTTGGAAGGTCATTAAGAATTATCCATTTGTGCATGTTCACATGCCAACAGTACCTTAAGTGATTACCTTAGAGGAATGGATTTGTCTAATGAACATATGAATTAACAATATAAAATGGTGATTGATAAATCAAATAAGAATTTACAATTTGCCAATGAATCAAACTGGAATGGAGTTTCACTGGATGTGAATGTGAGAGGAGCTGTTGGTGTTCTTTGCTAAAAATGACTCTTGGTGGTATTTTTCCACTTTATGACACCACAGTTGTAGGTGACTGATCTAAAAACCAGCCCACCTGTACCTCAGGCAGGGACACGTTGTTCCAAGGATCTTGGCTCATCATTTCCAGTAGTTATTTTTTAAACCTCTCCACCTACACCTTTATTGATCTTTTGGGGTTTTTTTTAAGCTCAGCTAAGAAATTTACCTAGACTGGTATTGGCAGACAAATGATGGGGTTTAAATGTAATAGCTGGTAGAATCCTGGTTAAGTATTTTTACATTTAGGCACTTAGATAAAAGCAGTTGATATTTAACTCTGCTTTTCTCCATGGACATAGCTCAGGAGGGAGTTTTGATTTTTGTTTCTGAAAGATAGATTACATTAGTATTTTCCTGAGTTGTGGATTATACCTCCTTCACAAAGAGTTTTTAAAACTTTCAGGTTTAAAAAATATCTGGTACAGCTGGGCATTTTTTCTTTTCCTTCTAAATCTCTACCTTTGTAGCAGCTACGATCAGTGCAATCCACACATTGTTTTTTAAAATAAGCCCTAATTGGCAGATATACTTCACTTGACATTTACAATAAACTTTTCGTGATTCCTTGCTGCATCTTCACCTTTTTGGCTTGTGCCTTTTTGGGTTTGGGGCATTCGTAGCTAGCACCAGCTCTACAAAATGCTATTAAAGCTGCTGCTAGTCTAGCTCTTGTCAAACTGCATGTTAAAGACCCAGATAATAAGAAAGCACTAAAAGAGTCGTTACATTTCACTACTCTGTGTCATTAATGTCTTCTTATGTCCTAATGAACCAAAGTTAGGTCATAAATGTCTTTGAAATGTAAGATTATTGAGGGTTTCTTTGACTTGATATAAAGGGGTAACTTCCGCCTGTTGTGCCTGCAGTGCCCTGAGTACCACTTCTTTTGCAAACTAAAAATTGCCATAGTAAAATGTACTGTTTAGTTGAGGTGGAAATTTCAAAGAATGCTTCATTTCAATTTTTCTACTAAAATGGTTTGGGTAGTCATGAAATGGGTAACATCAGTTACCAAAACCAATCATTTGACCAGGCAGAAATGGTGTTGAGTTGGGGCTCTCCAGTGTATTCCTGGCTGTGGAATACTCCATGAGGGCATCCAAGGCACACACACACACGGTGAGAAGCATCTTTATTTGTTGGTAACATTACAGGACGTCCCAGGAGGCTCCCAGATCCAGAGTCATGGCCCTCCCTTCTGTTTTCCTTTTTCCTATACCTAGCAGCTGTCAACTGGATTTTTTTCACCATTTTTTTTTTGTCCCAGATCTGTGGCACTTTCTGTGTAATTTATGGCATGTAACTTTTAGTGGGAAAATGCCCTAAATGTAAAAATCATAGTAAGAGCATGAAGGTAAAAGCACTTGCTTGCTGCTATAACTGGAAAACAGCGCACTAAGAATCGGTGTATACTCAAATGATGTCTTTGTGCCTATGGACATTATGGATAACACAGCAGCCAAGCTGCATTGTGCAGCAGGCTTCCCAATGTGTAGGACTCCCGAGGGGAGGGAAGGGATGAGGGAGCCCGTCAGAACTGCCCCGTCCCAGCCAGTGCCCTGTCCCTGGAAAAGGCAAGGTTTGGAACAGCCTGTGTGAGCTCGGGAAGGCAGGAGCGTGACTGTGCCTCGCTGTGCGCTGGAGTGGCGCGGCTCCCTCGCACGAGAAGGGAGCGGGAGGCGGCTGCACGGGGCTGCGAGCCCTGCGCCGCACAACGTCCCGGGAAGCTGCGCAGAGAAGCATGACACAAGCCTTGAAACATTTAGGGAGGGGGCATGTTATTTTAATATCCTTTTTTGTGCTTAATAGAAAAGGGGTTTGTGGTTAATTCTTTATTATCTCCGACAGCAGTTCTCGCTTCGGCTCCTCTTTCTTTAACTGCCAAGCTAGCATTTTCCTTTTTTATTGCTCCTTTCTTCGAGGTTTGCTTTGGAATAGTGCCAGTTATCATTTCCCATTAGGGCAAATATTGCATCAAACTCATGATTAGGGATTTGAGGGCTTGGGAATATCATTCTCTAACATTTGTCTTTCATTTTCTAAGTCTTTTTCTCTCTCTTTGTACACACACATATGCGCACATGCCTGCATATCTGTGGATATACATATGTGTAGATATATTTATAGAGAAGAAGAAAGAGTGCGCTGCATGTGCCTGATTACACGGGTAGGTTTACATGCGTGCATGTGCCTATTTGCATGTAAAGTTTAAACCTCGTCTCCTAGACAAAGGAAGAGGGAAGAGATTTCTCCTAGTGTGCGATTTCAGAGGACTCAGAAGGTTAATAAAGGAGAAGAATAACAGATTTGTTTGTATGTTTTGGGTTAAATACTTCAGTTTTGCAGAGAAGGAAGGTGTTAAGAACACACACTGTGAGCGTGGAGATGAAGCCACTGCTAGGGAGCTGTTATCAGTTTTACCGACCCTACAAAACTGGGGAACAACACTGCCTATTTTTGAGTGTGCCTTTTATGGCACCTTTTCTATTACCTTTACCTGTACATATATAGTCACTTCATGTCTAGCACATCCCTTGAATAAAGTGGCGAAAAATATTACATTTCTAGAAATGAACTGTTCTGCTGTATGAACATATGCTGCACCAACTATATTGAAGAACGATATAGATACTTGGGCTCTGATTTGGACATCCTGAACTGCTCATTAAAGGTGCCCATTTCTGTTGGTTAAAGGTGGCCTGAATGTCCCGAGGCAGACAAGAGACTGTGTCGGGCATGTGCACTGATTTAGGCTTCAAGGCGTCTGGGTTCTGGCTTAATCTACCTCTTCCCTTGCTTACCTCCCAACGCTTAGGCACTTCTGAGATATTCCAAAATCTTTCCAGCTGCCACCTCTTTCTGATGCTGGCTCACAAAACCCAACACCCGCTTGCAGTGCCTAATTTTAGGAGGATTTTTGCAGAGTATATTTTTTTCTCCTGGTGAAACTTTGCTTGTGCCTGGCCTGGGGGAAGGCATGTTACAGGTGGTTCCCCCCACCAGGTGCCCTTGTGGGAATGGGAATTGTGGTGATGCCTGGGGTCTGTGGTCCCCCCCCCCCACCGCCCCCCTCTCCCCCCCCCTCA